>JAXCEX010000228.1:0-37838 GCA_038382965.1 Ceratocystis huliohia
CCCCATACATTATGAGGCTATCAACCTGCTCAATTCTGTTCTTATCCCAGTTAGGCTTGCTCCACAGTTTGCCCGAAGGACTTCCCGTAAGACCAGAGGAAACTTTAAGTCGATAAAGTGGCCGGCCTGGCGGATAACCAGAGTTGGAAATTGAAGGAATGACCTCTTTGGGGCAGAGATGGGCTCCAGGACGTGCTAAAGGATGAAGTAGCGCAGTGGAGGAAGCCCTCTTTTGTCCTTCTATCCTTCATGTAGACCGACCGTTATCTAGCTCATGCTCGTCCAACCTGGTCTTAGCTTTTGCCTCCTCTGTCCTTTAATACCTAGTCGTTCCTCTCTCTGTCGCTATTACCGGGTGCTTGACATAAAAAATGATGACGAAGACCGTGTCTTGTTATGCATGACAGATTTAGCCAGGGAAGCTAGCTACACAGGTTCCGACCGACTCATGAGCTAGCAGAATTTTAATCGAACAAGGGAAAATGGAAAAGATTATGTCAAACATGACATGACTCCTTTACGTTCAAGACGGACCGATCTTTGTCCCTGTTAGTTGAAGTGGACGAGTGACAACAACCAAGTTTAAGGAGAAAATAGAAGACAGAAACAGAGTCCAGACCTGCTTATCTCTTCTTTTTTTTTGGGTCGTCGTTGTCTCCGCCTCCTCCACTGGCTGTACCTTTTCAGTTTTAATGGGTGCTAGTAATAGTTATCAAACAGTATGCAGGAGAGCTGACCGCTTCTTTGACATCGACATGAATCTAGAATTATACAAGAAGCCTTTTCATTAAGGTGTGTGGTGTTTTTATATCAGCGCGGGCCATTTCGTCAGTGCCACATAGCACGACATCACAATGAGTAGCCAACGTGATGGCAAAGTTTATCTCTAGGCTGCTATCCGCCAATTTCTGTTTGAGGGCCGTACCAGTGCCAGCGCCGGGTACCGGATATTGGAGTTTGGAAAACAACACCATTTGAGAAGGACCATCAGGAGGCCCCAAAGCCCAGCCGGGGGGAAGAAAAATGAAAAAGGAAAAAAAAGGAAAAAGAACAACAGGCCAGGCTATCCTCCAAGAACAACCTCGCCCGGGCTGGCCAGTGAAAGGCTGGTCTATATCCACTGGCATATTGGCTTCACAGGCTTAGATCCTCGTCCATAGAGCGCGCTGTGTGTTTTTATGTGATGGTGTGGGGTGGGGGTTTTTGAGCCTCATTGGGTATACAGATTGTGTTAAGGCATCTGGCTAGGACTAGAAACAGGTTAGTTGGCATAACTCCGGTTATGTGTTTGCATAAAGTATGGGGATAACAAACATAATACCAGGGCGCACATGCACATGCACATGCACATGCACATACACATACAAATACAAGCGCACAGCACGCTCAACTGTGCACATACTCATTCGCATACAAGTCCACCCGTTTTTTATTTATCCATATGGATATTTGGATACTGCCTTCTCCACAGGAGGAGCAACAGCAATGCATCAAAAATTGAGGCTCTGCGGCTCCTTTAGAACTGAGTCCAGAAAATGGGGGATTGGCTTGAGTGAGGGAGGAGTCTACCAACTGGAGTTGCAAGCCGTATTTCGTCGTGCATTTCTATTTGTCGTGCTTCCTCCAGTCTATGCCACCCACTAACGGACTAACGGTCTAGGAGCCCAACGTTGCATCTTGCTTCTTCCTAGCTGCACCCTGCGCACACCATGATACTTGCCAGGCTAGTTCTTCTTAGTGGGATAGACCGGCCAAATCTCCCTAAGGAAGAAGCAAAAGGAAAAGAGGAAGCCCAGGCTGGGCTTGACGCCCAAGGAGAGAATAGCTAGCAATTGTCCCAGGCTAGGGCTTTGTTCGGAGGCAGCAAAAACTCGCCCAACGCCTAGAAAATACATAAATAATACATAAAAGCAGCCATAGCCGGCGGCTCTTCGGTCAATGGCCATTTTTGCGAATGGGAGGGAGGGATAAGGGCACACTCAATGCTTCTCGAGGTTTATCTTTGCCATCCTAACTTCTAGGACCATCCATCTGCCTTGGCTAGCCGATCTTGGTCCTTCCCTCTCCTCCCCCATTCTTTTGATATCCCCCCACTCTCTCTCTCGCCTTTTATACAAAGACAAGAAGCAAGGAACCAACAAGAGAGAGAATAAAAAAGAAATAAAGGTTGGAAAATCTCAGTCTGGGGGAAACTTTCATTCCTAAGTCCAGGCACTGGCAGCTCAACACGGATCACCGAGAGAGCCCCGGTTGGATGAAGGATGGATGAAGGGGGGGACTTTGCCTAACTTGGCCTCGCCAGCCAGAGGGCTTGGTAACAGATTGCTACTTTTTGTATCTTATAGGTGTCCAGTGCGTTCTTATTGACGACATTTTGCAAGGCTCCTTGTTCATGCAAATAATCAAGCAGAGGGGCAGCAGAGCCTCAATTCAGCATTACGACATGCATCTTTTTTTCATAGCTCAGCTTCATGCACGGCCCATTACTTGCGTGAGCTTTAATGGTGGCCCATCGGTGTGTTTCCTCTCTATATCTTGTTTTTCTAAACCTTCCAAAGAGAAAATACGGAGAGAGAAATAGATGGGGTTCGATATCAGAGATCAGAGCTGCTAGTATATCGGGGGGGGGAAGGGAGGGACTCTCTTATCTGACCAAGCCACCCCCAGTAAAGAAATTTTCCCGCCTATTTATGTTGATATTGCTTGTTCCATGATGCCGGCCTCATAGATCCTCCGCGAATTCAGCCGAAGAGCCCGTAAAATCTAGTTTACAGCTCAATACCAGAAGGAGAGAAATACACAGCAGGAGAAGGAGGAAGTCGCCATGATTTCAACCCCACACCGGACAGCTGTAGGTGTGACTGTGTAACTACGAAGACATGTCTTGAGCATCACTTATAATATGCAAGTGCAACTAGCTATATTAATGAACTGCATAATTCATATATAGGCGCACATCTACATGGTTTCCCTGCTTGCTTCCTGTTCACTCCTTTTGAATTAGCATCGGCGTGGCTGTAGAATTGTAGAAGAGGAGAGAAAGAAAGAAAGCCAATAATACTTCCCCATCCACGTCATCAACATCGTCAAGTACAGTATGGCTATAGCTATGGCAATATTGATGTTTTTCTGGTTGAACCATTATCCATTATCTCACACACAACAGTACTGGCTGGATTGGGAAAACAAACGACACACAATACTGTTGCCAAGAGTCCCTAAATGCGGCATGGAGCTTGTGCTTTTTTTGCTGGACACCTCTCCGATAACCAACATCTTTTAAAGCTATTGCCTAGTAAGAACTATCACGACTATTATCTAAATAGCTCTGCCGATGCCGAGGCCAAAGAAATGCATTCAAAGAGCGGCTCTGCCCTGCCAGCATCTCAACACAATTTCTTACGCGTCAGCAAGCCAAAGCCAACCCCAACCACCATGGTTCGGCTAGGCGGCGTACGTGATTGGCTCTTCCAAAGCAGTAGAATGTTAAAGAAGACTCGATGGAAAACTGAGGGATTTCGAGCCTTTTACCAGTCTATAAGCGTGCGCCGTACAGGACCCGGATGTTTCTAGAGGCGTCGTAGGAACCTTCTTTAAGCTTTCTTGTTCCAACGCCATGGCGGCAAAGTTATACACTAAGCCCTCCCAAAACGGCAGGCCAAGATAGAGCAAGAAAGCTCCGGGCGAGCAAAAGTACATTTCCTCACCCACCACAAGACATAAAAGTCAATGTTTTTATGTTGCTATCGCGAGCTTGGCTTGCCACAGAGCGTTTCTCCAATAAACAGCCTCGCTTATTTCCGTTCGACCGCTTGCCTGCTCCAGCCGGCCTTGAGATCAGGCTGTGTTGGTGCCATTCAAGCTGAATAATGAGAATGCAAAAGTGCTTCGTGAGACAAGCTGTTGGCGAAAGAGCAACAAGAACCACTTGTCGTATATAACCCTAAAGGGACCCTTGTTTCTTTTTATAGATGTGTCACATGATCGTTCCCCCTTCTTCCTAGATCTCAATCCTGCTTATAGTTCTTTTTTTCCTGTTGCATTTCTACATTTCTGACAGATATTAAGACATCCATGGGCGTCACCTTACCTCCAATCTAACTTACATCACGAATGAGGAGATGAAGAAGCTACGCCGTCCTTCCGTCGACGCTTCCATGGCTCACACTCCCACACAATCAAGGCGTCCCGAAAGTGGCGCCTTCAAATTCGCCTATCCCGCGACGCCCCTTCGTTTCTTGTTGTTTAACACAATTTGTTTTTAGAATCCCAGTGTGGACTAAATAGGATATACTCAAGACATGTTCAAAATGATGAGAAATAAAAAAAAAAAAAAAAAAGAGAGAAAGAGAAAAAGCCCAAACCGCACGACTTGGTAGTCTTTCGTTCAAGCCCTTACCTACTACTTGCGAATGTAGCCAAGGTGAGGCAAGCACAACATCGAAATTCTTAATCAGCAGCACAGGGTGTCTTCCTCTCGATTGCAGTGGACGGACGGAGGAGGGGTGGCCCTGTGTGCTCAGTCCTGTCTCCTGTCTCCTCCCTCCAAACTCCAGACTAGACGGTACCACCTACCTTGCATGTTTTTTATTTCTTTTTTTGCAATCAATGTCTCTCAAGTTGCCTGGTTTGGGCGGTTGCATGTGGCATATCTTGCCTTGTTGTTGTGAGTTCCATCAAGCTGAAAGGGTCATGTTCTGTATTACGGATTCTTGTTGCAAGGTCTTGAATGTGTCTTGCTCGAGTTAAACACGCAGTGCTGTAGGAAGAAGGCGCAAATTTGTCAAGTACTTGTGCCGCCGCCCTACAGCGGACTGTTGGCATTGAGGGGGTTTTTGTTCCTTTGTCAAGCAGCACGATCGTTAGAGATGATTCACTCTCATACCAAATGATGAAGGTGAAAGGCAGTGGATATCCCGATCTATAGGCTCAGTTTAAAACAACCCGTTTGCTACAGTAGCATTGAGCGGGGGGGCAGGCAGGGCCGAGACAACCCAAGAATCTATATATACACATTAGACACACATTGATCTTGTATGATGAGTTCTAGCCTGCCCTGCCCTGTCCTGCCCTGTCCTGCCCTGCCACTCCTGCAACTGTAGCACCCCCTAGTATGCTGAAATAAGCCAGTTCAGCAAGATGAATATGTCTAAGCACGCCATGCGAATACAGCACCACTCTTTACCAGCTTGTTTTTACTACAATCACACGCTAACCTGGGTCTTGTTTTGTTTCAAAGCCCCAATTCAAGTTGGAAAACATTATTCCTATGTCAAGACACATCTAAGGGGGGGAGGGCGGGCAACCTCAGACCACAGGCTCTTCAATGCTTTACACTATTTCCTACCTCAAGCCAAGAACAAAACAAAAAGAACCCAACATCAAGCCTAGAAGCCCCCCACGTGGATGTTCAGGTTTCTCCTACCTTGCGGCAAAACCTCTGCCATGATTGGTACCATAAGCATATAGTGTGTGTGTGTGTGTGTGTGCCGCCTCGAACCAGGTCGGCTGCAGACTAGCGAAAAGTATTAAGCTATAGGGTTGACCCAGGGTTAGCACGCCATCCAAACCAGATTCGATTACTCTATTATTTAACTCAGCAAAACCAATCTTGGCGTCCTGATAGCCATCCCTCCATCTCAACGGGGAAGACGGAACGTATAAAACGAGATGGGGGCCATTGAGTGTCCCGATCGCAGTGTAGCAGGATGAAGCACAGAGTATCACGCAGCTCTAGCTGCTCTTGGTCGTCCAACCCGGAGCGCTCTCTTATGGATACTTCAAGTCCTGAGGGCATTTTCTTTCTACTGTCACTCGCTTGATAAAAATCATCCATTCATGGCAAGCGTTCCGTATACCAATAAACTGGGAGGACCTGACACCCATGGTCCCATGGTAATTGTGACATACGAGCTGTTTGAGAAACTGGCTATAGCACAGCGGCAGCTAAGAGCCGAACAAGCATGAGGTGACAAGAGGTCAAGAATATGGAAACGGACTTAATGTAGAGTGCAGATTGATCAGGCAGTCAATTTGCACCTCGACAATACTTTCTCTAGTTTATTTGCCTCTGCACGATTAGATGACTACACCGCTACATCACGCTTGCATTCCCAAAAATAGATGCAGCGAAGGGTTTCTGAGGACAGGTTGATTTACCTGCCTACCTAGGGTATGCTAGCGACACGGACACGGGCTCTCATCGGCCGCTAAGCTAAGCGTAACAGAGAAGAATAAATGAGGACTTTGCAGGACCTAGCCATCTAGTACCGACCGTATCATTACATTTGGCTCCGAATACACAGTGTTTCGTCATGCTTAGGTTGACAGTGAGTCTACAGTAGTGAGCTTCCGCATTGTGCTTATGTTTTCCTCCCAGGACGCATAGCCCTGTAGATGAGATACTGGGTTCATTCATGCACGCCCAGGTGCATGTTGTGAATCGGTGTGTTGGTAGGAAAAGCCCTAATCCTAATAACAGTTCATTAGTAGCAAGGGGGCCGCTTTGTTGAGGCTCAAATGATACCAACTGGTTAACACAAAGCAAGGACAGCCTGTGATTGGTCCGGTGCGGCGGTGGCCTTCCCAATCAGGAACTTCGCCATGTTTTATCTTGCGCAAAAGCCAAGGCAAGACAAAAACGCAAGGGCAAGTACCATTTTGAAGCCCACCCTTCCTGTGCTTGGATCAGTCAGGTTCTCTGTAGTGGTGTGCTTTTTTTTCTTCTTCCTGTGTGGGGAGAGTAAGAGGGGAAGGAGAGGGATAAGGACAGGGGGAGGAAAACTACTTTCGCTTGTCAAGACAAACTTCAGGAGAAGGTTTTATCCGAGTTGATAAGGAAAAAAAAAAAAAAAGGGCAACTGCCATTTCAACCACCCACAACTCGCATTTTGGTTAGAAAAGAAAAAAAAACATTAGCCCTAGTCTCCCCCCACGTTCGCTAGACCGGGATAGTTCGGGAGGGTTGACTTTAAGGGTTAGTCTGATTTTCCGCGTGTATTTTCTTGCTGCCTTGTAGGGTTATGGGCCAACGGGCCGATAATGAGATGGCGGATAGACAAGCCTTGGATTTAGCAGGAGAAAATGCCAGGGCGGACGAAGAGAGACCAAGTACACCTGATTGAGGCAGCAATTAAGACGTTCGGCTGAGCCACACTCATGCAAGAAAATAGTAGCAAAATGAAGACCTTGTTTGTGGTGATCCCCCAGCTTTCCCCGGGTTTTTTCTTTTCAATCAAACAGCTATAGCTCAGACCTTCTTGCTTCTATGCATGCTCGGCTTTGCCCTCCCGCCTCATGGAAACCTGGAGATTTTATTGCCGCTCTCTTTTCTTTTGGGCTTGCTTCGTGTTTGCTTCCTTAAAACTAATGACTCTATATTAGCCACAAGCCACAACCTGTCTGGGTGATCTCGCGAAGCTGGCAACATGGTAATCTCCGCCTGACGACCCCGGATTCCCAATGTTTTTATTCGTCCTGGAACCCCACCCTATCTATCCCTATTGTTGCTCTCCTTGAAACTGGGTCTTTTCTTTTCCACAGGGCTTTGTCTCGTCTCTTGCACAAGCTTCTAATTAGCCTAACAGTCCACATTCCAGAGAAGAGGAGAACAAAGGTGGGAGGATGTTACCCTCCCCTTCCCCCCTCTCATCCCATTCGCAGAGTGGGATGTCTCGTATCAAACAAACATGATAAAGCCAAAGCCTGGCCTGGCCTGAGTCTGAGTCTGAGGGGGCGGGGGTCGCGGGCGTCCTCAGGAAAAGAATTCGGCCCAACTCTAAATCTGACCGAGACCTTTCGTCTCCCTTGATGTGTCCCGTATGCATACATTCCATATGCTTTCCCCATCCATGTCTGCCTTCTTTTGAGGGCAATGTCCTTTGCTGGATTTAATGCAGGCTACAGACAGCAACAGCCCATACATGCTGTGTACTTGTATCGATCAGTGTCTCGTTACAGGCGGAAAGGAACCCCCAATACAAAAGACCAATGACGGTACCGCTGCATTATGACCTGCTAGGGGGGCTACAGTGAAAAAAAGGCGAGATATTCTGGTAGAACGGAAGTTGTGGTCGAGCTGCTGCTTTGCCGAGGTTCTCGGCAGGCTACTTGCCGGCAAAACTGTGGGAGCAAAGAGCGAGCCCTGATAGCAAGAGAGCAAGATAAGGAAGATGGGCTACAAGGCCTAGATAGATAGATGGTGCTACACGTTCGGAGTTCGCTCGAATCAGTTGACTGTGCAACTTGCGGTTATCTTATCTATTTTTTTTTTCGTCTTCATGGCTCCTAGAACGCAATCTGAGGCTCTTTGCTAGGATTCTGACAGCTTAAGTTCCTGTTTTGCCTCATCTTTCTTCTCTGTTCCCCAGGTTAGTTGCAGAAAGGAAGAAAGGAAAGGGTTCCAAATAGCAGACTATGCCGTTTCAGGGCAATAATCTGGGGACAAGCGCAGCAATTCCTATGGGGCGGGTGTGCTGGGAATTTGAATTCAGCGCGCAGGCACATGCCTTTGAGCACAGAAGAAGTACTTTGTCTTTGCTGGTGTCCTGAGTGGCGGCGACTTTTGGTGAGAGAGTCTAGATCGAGACTCCTTGATAAGCAACTAACCTGCTGCAAGCGATGCTTGCTATACTTGCCAAGTTTTTGCCTTGCGAATTCCGTAATATTCGGTTTTTCTGAGTTGCCTCTTGAACCTAGAGCCGTCTCTCACATGCTCGCCCCTCGGAGCTGAGGTAGGCGGAATCGTAAGCCCATGAAAGGCGCTGATTGTGTCAATAATAGAAACATGATGCTTTTCTGTTGTAATATTCATGTTCTACCGTTTCCCCGCCGCCAGCAAGTCTTACATTTCTTCATTGTGCGTCAGCGTTGCCATGCCATGGCACTATCGAAGCTACTTGCTGATCTACTATCCGAGAAACACAAATAGCAGCACTTTCCGGGCTTGTGACAACTCCGTAAGAAATTGCATTATACTGCGCCCAGGCAGTTTTTTATGCTAGTGATGCGTACCAACAAGCGTGTCCTGTACGTATTTTGCATTCTGTATTGCATATCTTGTATGCATGTTTATTCAAGTTCTAGAACACTGTGTCGTAGTAGCACCCAGGGTACTAAGGTGCACTAGCAGTACTACCGTACGGTGCGGTACATTTATAGGTATATATATATATATATGTACGTACCACTTGCCGGGTTTGGAAGGGCAGTGACAAGAAGGATACACCCCACACTCTGTCGCCAGAGTCAGCTACGTACAACATAAAGGTACGTATGCTGAGTATAATAGCTGGCCGGAAGGGATGCATGGACGTACGGAGAGACATGGACAAGCCTAGGCCAAAATAAAATACAAGAAATAGAAAAATAAAGGCAAAGAAGCCGAGGGGAGGGAGGAGCCCGGGACGCAGCGCAAATGAAATGAAGCTAGCTGGGCTTCAACATTGCTGGTTGAAGGAATCCAGAGAAGCGCCCAGGAGGCAAGGCAGAAGCATAGGCAGGGAGAGAGGAGTAACAACTGATGATCACAATTGCTGTTTATGAAGCATCCACCTCCACCAATCAAGCCCTTTAGGGCCTGTTCAGCAGGAAGCCAAAAGGACAGCGTTTCAATCTCCGTTGCGTTCCTGTTGCTCTGTTAGCTGGCTCGCTGTGCTGCCGCGGCTCCCAATTTGCAGACCTACAGACCCCATATTCTACCGCTTCCTCAGTGAATCAAGTGATTGGCTGCCGAAGGGCGAATATGCAAATATAAGCACGTTGTATGCACCACCGTAATCTTCTGTTTTGACTTACATACATGCATGCTGGCTTGTCTGTGTAAGCACGTCTCCTCTCGCACTCTCCCTCCTTTCCTCAGCTTTTTATGTCCTATTTTCGTTTCTTTTTCTTCTTTTTTGAAAAAAAGAATTTGGGGTTTCCAGCATTACTTCTGTTCCCCCTTGGACGAGCCTCCCTATTTGCTTGGCCAAGCGCGTATTATACGGCATGCCAACAGCGCCGTTTGCTGAGAAAGTATAGACAAGGCGAAATGGGAAGAGTGCATAGAGGGCGATAGGTCGTATATGCAGCGAAACAACAAGTGTAGAGAGGCCCCAGCTGCAGGCCGCCGCTTGCAACAGCCTACTATCATACAAGCATCTCCTGATTTAAATGAGCCATGAACATCCTTCAACGGCTTGGGCCTGAAGAGGGGAACACAGAAAATGTGGAGAAATGGATAGATAAATCAGGATTACTCAGCGCGCCCCAGAGAGGAGCAGGAGCAGCATTGGGCGTGTCCAAAGGCCCAGAACACGTAGTTTATCTCAGACGCAGTATTCCATCTCCCCCGCCTTTGCCTCGTACGACCATCGTAATGATCAGCCAGCCTTGGGGAAAGCAGCAGACATAAGAAAGCAAAAGAAAAAAAGACCGTCGTCGCCTTTGCCTTAGCCTTGATCACGAAGTGTGTTCCTAGGTGCCTGAGTGACGGGGATGGGGTCTTCTTTGCCTTGCTCCACCTACCCCTACAAGCGCAGGCTCAGCCAGCCAAGAGGGCCAGTCAGACAAGAGGCGTCTCTGCCGTACAGATGGATAATCATCAGCATGAGTTAGGCGGCCGGGTTTCTGGGTCTTTCTATTCCTAGAACTGCCGTATATACATTAAATACACACGTAGCGGGTCTATATTGAACGCTTAAACTTGCTCTGCGGCCATCTTTGCGGGGTGTGCTAGGTGTCTTTTTTTTTTTTTCTTTTTTTTTTCTTGTCTCTCTATTCCCTTTTCTTTGCTTTTTCTCTGACCGCTCGTCTCGCTGGGAGCAACGAAAGCAACAAGTTGCTGGCGGCCTCACTTTCTTGGATGCCAGTTTTGCGGCCATCGACCAACACAGCCTTGCCAAACGGGCATCAAGTGCACAAGGCCATAGGCTTTGGCGTTTGCCTTTGCGTCTGCTCTTGCGTCTGCTCTTGGCTCTGCTATTTCCATCACTCGCTTTATATTGCTCCCTGTGACGACAATGAGCCCGGCTTAAGACAATGGGAAAAAGAGCGGTGGAGAATAAGGAGGAGGAAACTTGAATCATGGCCCGCACTCTCCTCGGCGTTGTTGTTCTTGTTTTGTGTGTTTGTGTCTATCTATTACTTTGCTGCGTATATGTCTAACCCTGGGCCCTGAGCCCTGGACCACGCCCTCTTCACCCCTTCTCATGCTTGATGCTCGTCTTTTTCTATAGCTAGAAGCTGTAATTAACCTCCACGCGCGCCTCCCGCACGCCCCCTCCAACAACCCATAACCCGAAGCAATGCCCAGGAAGTTGAGTCCAGAAATAAAGGCAGATGGTCTTCTCCTTCCTTTTTCTTCTTCCTTCTCCTTTGGCAGAAGGCTTTTGCCATTTTGATACCCACACACATCCGCCTCCCCGCCTAACCTCCCATTTGAGAAGGGGCTATGATAATTTTTTTTCCCCTTCTTGCTCTTGCCTGCTGATTGTGTGAGGGGAGGGAGGATTCTGTTGGCTTGGCTGATTGTTGCAAACGCTGACAGAGCAAAGGAAGGTGCGGCAATCAGATCGCCTAGAATTTTTGATGAGTATCTGCCACCAAGGTCTGTTTTTTTTAATTTAGTTTTTTTTGCTCCATATCAAGCCCGGTCGTTATGTATAGTGTCTTTCAGCGCAGTGTTTACGCTAGCTTTTGTGCAGACCTTCATTCTTGGATTTTGACGTTGTGGGCAGAAAGAAGAAAGGAAAAAAAGATTCCGGGCTAGTGAGTAGCTCCTCCCTCCCCACGTTTGCTCGTGTACGCCCCCCACCTCTTGATTGGCAGGCCGATGGTCGGGGTTTCCCCTTCTCTTTCGTTCCTATTTTTCTTAAGTCTACGCCCACTCACCCTTGCTAGCTTATGGTTAGTCCACAAGAAAGAGGGGCCGGGAGGGGGGGGGGGTGCGCCGAACCCTTAGTCGATAAATTACACACTTTATCAAGCAATAAAAAAAAGTATTTGCTTTTCTTTTTTTTTTTTTTTTTTTCCTTTTTCCCTTCCTCTTGCAAGCCGACTTCCTAGAGATTTTATGCTCCCAGACTCCCAGACTCTTTATCTGGGGTCTGTAGCTTCTTATAAATCCAGCTGCCCCGTTCTCCTCCGCCTCCACGCATTCTCCTCTTCCTGCCTCAACTGCCGTCTTTTCCCCCACTCACTTATCTATTGCACACACTCCAAACCCAAACTCCTAATATTCAGGCTACTTTCTTTACTGCGAATACCACCGACACACTCTTGTTCGCCATCGTCTTCCAGCCATACCATATACTTCGATAGCTCCGCTCCAGCTTCTGCCGCATCTCAAGAGCATCGTATCGTCACTGACCTCCTCGGACTCAGCTTCCCTTAGCCTTCCTCGCTCTTCCGCCCTTACCGCAGTCCTCATGAAGCGGAACTCCTCAGCGGTAGATTTCTCCAATCTACTTCATCCCAACAACTCCGGGCCTTCTTCCTCGGCGTCTTCTACCAACAACTCTGGTGCATCTACGCCCCTTTCTGAGATGTCTTCCAACCCTCCTATTTCGACTCTGCTGAAGCCTAATGGCCCTCTGGCTAAAGCTGCCAAAGCTGCCCAGACAACCGAAGCTAAGCCTGCCTCGGCTACTACTGAGCTTCCCCGGCCATACAAGTGCACCATGTGTGACAAGGCCTTCCATCGCCTTGAGCACCAATCCCGCCATATCCGCACCCACACTGGCGAGAAGCCCCACGTTTGCCAGCACCCTGGGTGTACAAAGCGCTTCTCCCGCTCAGATGAACTTACCCGTCACAGCAGAATCCACAAGAATCCCAAGCCAAGAGAGGCCGGTGCTGCCCGGAACCAGCAAAAACAACAGCAGCAGCAGGCACAGTCTCAGATGGGCTCTGATAGCATGATGCCTCCTCCGGCGTCCCGGACCATAAACTCAGCTCCGGGCTCGGCTATCGTGTCCCCCAACGTTTCTCCCCCCCACAATGCCTCCATGCTTGCCCAGTACTCTTCGCCGTTAAATCCATACAACCGTGGCGCCATCACCACGTCTACTTCGCATATTGACATCTCTATGCTTGCTCAGGCAGCCCAGCATGTTGAGCCCATCCCAACCAGCAGATCAGCTAGCAACCTACAGAGCATGCTGAACAGCAACAGCGCTACCCGCAACACCTTCTTCGCTCACAACAACAGCCTGTCCAGTCGATCGAACTTTGGCCACAGCAATTTTGGTAGCGGCTCAGGATTCTCCAACCTTGGCCTAGCCCCCTACCACATGTCCCGCTCAAGCGCACATGACGAGCACAATGAAGACCATTCTAGTCACTATGGCTACCGTCCACTAAAACGCTCGCGCCCCAACTCACCCTACAGCACTGCACCGTCATCCCCCACCTTTTCACATAGTTCTCTGTCTCCCACGCCTGACCAGACGCCCATTGCTACTCCGGCTCAATCGCCTCGCATGAGTGCGTACCAGATGGCTGACTCACAGGCAAGCAACCACCTGCCTGTTATCCACAAGCAGTCGCTGAACCAGCGCACACCTGCACTCCCACCCATGGAGCCCCCACAGCCTACCTTGCAGAGCAGCTCACATGCCCACAACAGTGTTCAGTTGCCGCCGCGCAGAACTGGTGTCTCACTTGTTGAGATTATCAACCGGACTGATGCGTCACAGCGTAAGCTTCCCGTACCGTCAACAACACATACTGGGCTGGTTCCGGTGCGTGAGCTCTTCGCCGAGAGCTCGACTAGCTCGTACGCCCAGTCCTCGCGGCCGGCCAACCAGTGGCCATCCGATGCCTAGAGGGCTGGCCTCAAGTGTCGAAGAGCCTTGTGCCGGATGCACTGGATCGGTGTTGACTTGTATGGCTTGGCGGGCACACGCATAAATACAAGTTGCAGAAGAGCAGCTTCAGTTCCTATTGTCCATCTTTATCTGACTCTCCCCTCTCCATGCTCACTCTTTTTTTTCTTATATTTTTACTTCTATGCGCCTCACTTATTTCTTTATTTTACAGCCCTTTCAACTTTCCCCTTTTTACAGTTTCTATTATACATTAGCGGGCTTCTTTTACGTCGCTTGCGATGATGGAGACGATATGAACTCATTTTTTGTCATGGATTATTAGAGCGCTTCTTTTTTGTGTTTTTTCTGCTATTACTTTTATCTGAACAGTCGTTGGTGTCTCTTGGGATATATAGCCTCGCCCATTTGTGTATTGGGTGTTTTTGCACTATAAGGACTCTTGTCTTGTTCTGTTTTGTTTCTCTGGTTCTTTGGTTTAATGGTGTTTGCGGTATTTGTCTCGGGCCTTCTTGCTCACCCTTGGGTCTTTTTATGCTGTCTATTTTGTATGAGCTGCTTCATTTATACATATATGTTCCACTCTTTTTCTAGATGCGCTGTCTTGAGCTGTCTTGCACGTCCCATCCGTCTTCTGATGATGCTGTACGATCTTTCCTCACACCTGTTGTTCTTCTACACACGGGCTCTACAAAGCTGCTTTCCCTTCTTTTTCTTTTGCTAATTCTTGGAGTTTCGCCCGTTGTCTTATCCTCTGGGCCACCCACATAGAAACACGGTTGGAGAGCAGGTATGGGGGAGGCAAAAAGTCAAAGGACCAGGCCAGACCTCTCCAGAAGCCAATTCGGGGGAGGTCACATCGGTCTAGGCGCTTCTCCAGATAGGCAAACAGGGGGGAGCTTGCGATGCTGTTCTCCATATTCTGCATGGGGCCTTGCAACAATGGTCTTGTTCGGTTGTTTGTATGTCTGTCTTGTTCATCTTTGCTCTCCTCTCCTTTTTTTTCTTTTTTTTTTACTCATTTCTTCCTTTCCCCAAAAGACCCTTTACAGCCCTGTTTTCTCTTTTATAGAATGAGTGACTACTTGCTGCAAACTGACTTCGCTTTCATCATTTTTCCTCAAAATCCGAATTCTAAGGCTGGCTTATAGTTTATATGGATGTGTTGGTTTCATAAGCTGTGCTGGCAGTGAAACTTGTTTTTCGTTGCCCAAGAGTCTAAGCTTACTCTCAGATGTGTATGGCGCTGTGTCCCAACGTGGTGTCATCTCAACAGTAAATCACGCTTGGGGAGTGGTGGCAGTAAGAGGATTCAATGAAACAAGGTTTTCTGTACGGATAGTAAGTAAGAAACAGGGCGGTAAAGACTGTGTGTGTCTTTGTGAAGAAGCATGAGACGAGGAGGGAAGCAAGGCGCATTGTATTATAAGAGCCTGGCAGTTGCGGTGTCGAAAAAGCTGCCAGGTTGGGCTTCTATTTCTCGGCTTTCCTTCTCTATTGCCCATATTACTGTAGCAAGCATTTGTATAGCCCCCCTCCTTCTGGGGTGGCATCCATCTCCTGAAGCCTGACGGCCCCTTGACTGAAGCCGCGGACGCTGCCTAAATCATCGTGGCTAAGCCTGCCACTCCTACCGACTTTCCCCGGTCCTACCAGTGCATAATGTGTGACAAGACTTTCTATTGCCATGAGCACCAATCCCGTCACATCCGCACTCATACTGGCGAGGCGCCTACCCAGTCTCTAGAATGTTTGGAGCGGTCCTCTTGCTCAGCTTTAGAGTCTACGCCAATGCTAACTCGATAGGGGAACGGGCGGGAATCAAAGGGGGAAAAAGAAAACAAAAAAAAAAAGACAAACACGAGACATGCACATAATACCAAGGGAAATGCCCCTCACGATGACATCATCTCAAGACTCCTTACAAGTCATGTGCAAGACAGAGTTTTTATCTTTTATCTTGAGGTTTTACGGCTGAGCTGTGAAAGGAATGCTGGGGGGTTGAGTTGGGGGATAGGAAAAGGCATTGACAAAAGCCTGAGAGGAGAGCGCTGTGGGCTTGACCTTGGCCTGCACTGACGGTTTTTATACCAATATTACGCTTATATAATAGACCTTTTGTTTGCCTTGTTTGCGGCTATGAAACTTGAACAACACCCATTTTCACATAGTCTTGGTCGATCCAGCACGAGGATGCGAAAGGGAAAAGTCAAAGTCAAAGTAAAAAACAAAAGAAAAAAAGGGAATGGGTTCAGCAACCCCCCCTCCCCCCTCTCCCCAACATCTTCAACTTCATGCTTCCACTTCTAGACTTAGTGCCAATTCAACTGATATCACCCCGAGACAGCCGTGGTGCTGAACAGTATTGGCAGGGAGAAAACACGGGAAAAAAGGAAAGATAAACGTGCCGCTTTAAAAGGGGCAGCTGACGTGGGGCACCCTACCAGTCGTAATGGCAATGCCATGGTCATGGTATCAAAGCCTTTGTTCGTTTATATTCGCTTGGTGAGGGTGAGGGGAAACCCCCCTTGGAGCAAGGCTGCAGTTACAGTAGAAAGCCGCGGAAGAGACGCGTGCACACTGACTAGGGAGCCAAGGGATCAATCAGGTGAATCTAGGAGAAAGAGAGGGATAGCCGTTTTGTTATCTGTCAAAGTCGAGCAGATCAGTTTGCGTCCCATTGAGGGGTCCAGACCATTGGCAATTTAGAAGCAAACACTGTACACATGTATGCTGCGGGATGGCGCACGCGTAGGCGTAGGGGAGAAGGGGGGTTGGCAAGGGAAAGCAATGGCAATGGAGATAAAGGTCCGGGCAAAAGGAAGTCTGGTCTAAACAGGGACGGAATTCACCACAGCGTGGCTTTCTGAAGTATCCGGGCTGAACAGCCAATCCCCGCCGTGTTTGAACTCCATTACAAGTATCAAGTACTAGATGCCATGCAACGAGTATATGCCTTTCGTATACACGGAAACCTTGGCAAATCCTAGGAGACAATCATACTGTAGATAACCTTCCGCCAGCAACTGAGTTGATTCGTAGTTAGCGTTTCTTGGTGCGTCACACAAATGGGGAGGTGGATGCGCCGTTAGGGTTGTGTGTTGTTAGAACCCTGACCCTAGACCCTAACTGGTGTATCGGATGAGAGGCCACGGAAAGCTCACCACTTCATGAGCGGGGTACATTTCGCGGGCGGAGTGTTGCATTCTGGTATTTCCGAGCGTTTACGATTGCTTGATTAAGACATGCTAGATGCCTACCCTGATGTGACATCGGGCTGGGGCTTGACTCTATTACGATCGATGGCCGCACTTGCTGTGATATAATCTCTAGGCAGCGATGGGGCTCGGCTCGGCCTATACCAAGAGCATTAGTGATAGGAATCACGGAAAGCAAAAGCACAAGCAAAATGCCGCAACAAGCTAACGTGAAAATGCGTCATATCATCAAGTTGCTAAAGAAACTGCAGTATGCTTGTGGCTTCCTGAAAAAGATGTGAATATGGTTGGCTGTGCTCCTCAAATGGTTGTTTTCTTATCTTCCGTGTCCGTATTATGTACATGGCCTTACTCGTAGTAAGCGGTAATGCAAGTAGCCGCCCCTTTTTATCCGGCTCCGCCCCCGAAGGTAGGCCATGCAGCGGCCAGCGACTAATTGCTGATGAGCAAAGACTAGTGTTCATTCGTTGGGTTATCGAGCTAAGCTGATAAATAGCCCCCAGTGACCTCACCTCACCGTAAGCGAGAACGTGGCTTGCTTTTCTTTTTTATCGTTTTTGATATTTTCTGTCGTCTCTTCAGTTGCTTATCTGATTTCACTCCATTCATCTACGCATAGCCACAATGTCTTTGTCAACTGTTACGTTGTCGTCAGGTCACAAGGTTCCAGCGGTAAGACACCTTTCAAGTTCCACAAGCATAACCAGCACGACAACTGACAACGGGGATTCTAGCTGGCCTATGGGTTGGGAACCCACTGGTTCAAGACTACTTCCGGTCAGCTAGATCAGAAGACGATGGATGGCGTCAAGCTGGCGTTAAAGCTTGGCTACCGCCACCTAGACGGCGCTCAGAGTAGGTGTTTCGGCAGATTCAAGGCGATTCGCATGTCTGGCTGATTGGTGGCTGACATCTCTGCAGTATACAACAACGAAGCAGAAATTGGCTGTGCCGTCGCTGAGTCTGGGGTACCGCGGTCCGAGTTGTTCATCACTACAAAGGCCAAGGAATATGGGAACATTGAGAATAGCCTTGAGCAGTCACTCAAGCTGCTGAAAACCGACTACGTGGACCTCTACTTGGTCCACAACCCCTTTGGTGCCACGATTGAGCAGCTGCGCGATGCTTGGAAGGGCATGGAGTCTGTTGCTAGACGTGGCCTAGCCAAGTCCATCGGAGTCTCCAACTTTGGTATTCTGCAACTCCAGGCCGTGCTAGATGTGGCAACGATTATTCCTTCCATCAATCAGATTGAACTGCACCCTTACCTGCCGCAGGACGAGCTCCGCGCTTTCATGAAGCAGAAAGGCGTCGGCCTTGAAGCCTATGGGCCTGTGACACCACTATCCCGAGCAGCGCCTGGACCAGTCGATCCAGTTGTGCAGCGTCTGGCACGCAAGTACGCAGTCTCGGATACGTCGGTCTTGCTGCGCTGGGTGATTGACCAGGGATATCTGGCTGTGTCGACCAGCGGGAGTGAGGAGCGGCTCAAGGCCATGATTACGGAGGTGCCGAGCTTTAAGTTGACCGACGATGAGGTGAAGGAGCTTCTGCAAGTTGGACGGGGCAAGACGTATCGTCATTTCATGGCATCGCATTTCAAGGCAATGGGAATTGAGCCTTGAAGGAAGAGCAGCTTCGGTTGTGTTTAATACAAATCTCCAAGTTGGATTGAATCACACAAGAAATGGTAGCCCTATATAAGGATTGGCTCTGGGTATATCTGGCAGAATCAGACGTGTGCTTGACCACTTATCGGAGGATATCAATTGCGCAGGGTAAAGGCCTTATAGGCCGTACCCCATGATGAAAATAACATCCATATGGTGCCTTAGGTACTAGAGAGTCTATGAGAGTCTCGTTTAGGAGTGAGGCATTGCTTTCATACTGGCGATATTTGGCAAAAAGCTGGAAGGGATTAGAAACTGGAGAGACCTTGAGTTCGACACGACAAGTGTATTATTGTGGTGATATAAAGCGTAGGCCTGCAATAACTTGATGCTTGGTTTATTCCTAGTCTGGGCATGAAGAAATACGCCCAAGTCTCTTGGGTATCTACTGCGACATGCTTTGCCTGGAAGTGGTGCAGGCTGCACTTGGCTACCTGGCTGTAGCATATCACAGGACGCTATGAACTGCGGCTGGAGTCTCTACTGGAGCCATATAGTTCCGGGAGACATGATGTAGTAATAGGGCTTATACCTTTTGAACAGCGCTCTTTGTGAGCGTAAATCGGATAACATTGAAGCCGAGACTGTATATAAGCAATAAAAGAGCCGAAACCCTGGAAACCCGAAAAAGCAAAAAGCTAAACTAATAGATGCTGACTCCCAGCTCTTAGAAGAAATCGGTTTCAAGGCTCTTCTTGTACCATAGCTGCGTGGTGAGGTGTACCAGATTGTGCATATCAAATAGACCAGGAGTTTTGTGCCTGCGAAGAAAGCCATATCCTACCAGGACTCCAATGGCTTCGATTACTTCTCCTGGTTCTTCAAACTTTGGAAAACTCAATTGTGGAATTGACTTCGGATTCATATGTGAAATGAACTCAAGTAGGATGGCTGCGGGTTTGCAGACTTTCCGAACTTCCTGAAATGTATTAATCCAAGCGGTGGTTACAGCGCCTTGGAAATGGTGATAGTGGGCTTCATCGAAATGGGTTTTGTTCAGCAGCCCGAGCTTAGTGCTCTCTTCAGTCCGTAAGAGGCCAAGATAACCAGAAATAGAGGTATCATGGATGAGCATGTAATCTGATGTCTGAGAAACTGCCAAAGGAAGATAGCAGAGTTCTTCGAGGAAGTCGCTCACTAGGGCTTTGTCGTGCAGCTGACTCTCGTAGTCTAGCCCCTCCATGCTCGGCTTCAAAACGCCCGTTAGCTTTTCAGAGGACATTTCTTCAAGCTTTATGATATCGACTCTGTCTTGAACAGCCGACCAGGCCACTTGATCGAATCGTGTGGTGAGGAGAATTCGTCCTACGTCCTTATATGGAAGAAAATAGGTTACTCTATCTCGTGCTTCAGTGGCGTTGAAGAATTCAATGTCATTGAGATTGTCAAGGATAAGTAGCCATTTTATAGACTGTTCTGACTTGAAGTAATGCTTTACTAGCATCTTCGGGTCGTTTTGGCCAGTGTCCCTAACTTCCCATTTCTCAGCAAGCTTTTTGCATCTATTATGAAAAATAGTCATATCAGCCATAGTAAACCAGAAGACAGAATAGCCAGGCTTGCTTCTCTTCACCCAGTGTCAAGCTTCAAGGCCACCTGGGTCTTTCCCATGCCGCCAAGGCCTACAAGCGCGACATCCCGGAAGCCAGTTCGGTTGAAAAGTTTGTCGCTCAACATAGAGAGTGTATCTTCCCGTCCAACAAGGAAGAGGTTTTCGTGAAAGCGAATATCATGGACAGATGGACGGCCTGCAAAGCGAAATGGTAGCTAGATGGTTGCAATGGGGTTTCTTCTTGTGCCTACTGTCGAGTTCCCTCAACCGTGCCCAAACTTGGGGGACAGCCCCCTGCGTCTGAGGCTTGCAAACACTATCCACAGTCATGACTTGAACGAAATCCATCGGAGAGCTTTTGCTTTTCCTGATATAGTTCATGGTGTGTGATAGGACCTCACTTGAGTGTTTTCAATCTGAAATTGTGATACTATCTAGGCCGTTCTTAGGATCTTCGTGTGGACAAGTGTGGGTTGTAACCCTGCTAATTTTTCGCTGTTCAACACACTGAGATTCGGTGCAGTTCTCCCGGACTGTCTGTTTAATAGCATATTCCATATTTGAAGCTGATAATGCATCTGAGGGTGATATGGGAATGAACTCCGGCCGCTTCGGAGTAAAGACGGCTTCAGCAAGTTTCCTATACGCCTGGATACACTGGTCAATTGCCATTCTTAGTCGGCCAAGCATGATGGCAATGATGCTGGAGTAAGACTGTTAATAGGCATTCCTAGATATAAAGGCATCACTGATGAGAGGCATACCCTCCTGTACCCGTGCCGCCGATAAGGACAAATTTGTCACAAGGCTTTGGTATTTCTCATAAGTTCTCATGTTCCTTGATATGCCCCATAACTTTCTCGAGAATCAGGAGGCTAGGCAATCCACGTATACCACCGCCATCTATCAACCGTAGTTATGAATGCTATTTGTGGTTGAGATGAGTGTAACATGTCGAAAGAGAGGATTTTAAATGGCTCAATGGCGGGTGTGTGTGAGCTCCTTGTGGCTTATTTGGCCCAAGTAGCTAGGGAAAATCGAATTAAGGACTCGGGTTAAAAGAGACAGACGGAGAAAAGCATTCCTAATGAGTGAAATAAACATGGCAGTATAGAGCAAGGCAGTCATGCTGTTCGCTCTACAGTATTTGGTCGAGGGCTTGAAGAAAGTAAGAAAAGCGCAAAATGTCACTCCTGAGAAGTCGAGGGATATATTAGTTCAAGTGAGAGAAAGGAAGCCCAGAGGCATGCATATCGCCCGAAGTACTTCCATATAGGACCTACAGGACCTTGCGGGTGTCAGGGATTGGCCTGGCATAGTCATCAAGTATCAAGTATAAGAACTAAACGCCAGGGGGAATTGCTTAAATGCCATGTACTAAGCACTGGAAAGGAGCCTACGACTACAGGGAAGGAGACCATGGCTACAGCTAGAGTTTAGATGTAGGCTAGCTAGCTTGTTGTTGTTGTATTTTTTAACGTATAGGCTAGCTAGCGTAACAGCATCTTGACATAAGTAGCAATTTGTTAGTGTGACAAGAGAGCAAGTGCAGCTAAGAAGCGTCTTTGAGTAACTATACACGAGAGACTCCCGGATAAATTGCTTGACATCAGATAGCGTACTGTAGTGACATTTACGTGCATACGGTTGCATCTGCTTGGCGGCTTTAGCGCTATGCTCACGACAAAGCCATTCATTCATTGGATGAAGAGCAAGTGTATGATTCAGCACTAGACGGCTCATTTCAGGCCCAGCCTGGATTCTTTGTTCTGCCTGCAGAATCTGGCCTACGTTAGACGATTCTAAGTATATAGACAGCTGGCTAAGCGGTTAAACAAGAAATGGGAGTTGCTGATGTAAAGGATGATGTGTATTTTGTAGGATAGGAGGAGTAGCCCTACATGGACTCGGCTTCCTATCATGAGGATTTATGGTTAGGTTTATGGTCTAGCCCACTAGTCTCTTCTATTATCCTGAGCTTGGGACACTCTTGACATCTATTACCTTACATGATCCAATCTGGACTAGATAGCTGGCATCACACTGAAGAGAGCGAAGGAGGCTTGGATTCAAGAAGAAGTGTTTATTATATACTGGTCCCCATTTTGCTAAGGGGTTGCAAAAGGTTGTTCTTGTTTATGTGTTTGTCATATACTGGTTTTCCGATATCCCTACCAGATAGATAGAAGTTGAAGGTTTGCGTAGACTTTGAGAGTCTTCTATGGCTTCCAGGAGACCAGCTTTGCAGCCCAGAGGCTTTCCCGACAGAGACTTCCCGAGGGCTTTCTCGCAGGGCGACTTGGAGTGTTTTGGCTTGTAGCGCTCTGCCCTCCTCTTAAAGCCACTTCGACACTTCTTTCTGGACCCGTCATGTTTATATCCCCCCTCATTCCTCTCCCACATACGCTCGCTCTCTTGCTCTCTCCCCTTTGCTTCCTCTCCATTTTGGTTGGTTACAGTAGTTGCACACTCACAGTCAAAGGAGTAATCAATGCCCCATGGCTTGTCCTAGCTGTTAGCACGTGTCCCGGTCTGGTCCTTTTTAGACCTCTGTGATTGAACACACGGAATGGAGAGCCACAAGGGATACATTTGGGTGGGTTGTACCCTTCCTGGTTTTCCCACCACCTTTCGCACTCTGCGCACATTTCATCTATCCTCAACCTCTGTGCTTCAGTCAGGCTGATGTGGGGTTCTAGATTCGTTGATACCTCAGCTTTGCTCACGCGTTTGCCTACTCGTTTTCCTCTCGAAAGATGGCCTCTCAACCTAGATGCTGCAAATGACGCCGGCCAGTCTGGGAACAACCGAAATGAGCCTGTTCTACACTCCATCTTTCCGCAAGTTCAAAAGCAGCCTGCCGATTAACTCAATATATAGTGCGTCAGCCTCTCAATTCCAAAGCTATGGGCTCAGCCCCTGCATTGATACTAACTCTCTTCTTCCACAATAGCGCCCCAACCTACAAGAGGAATAAGCGCCAACCTGCTTTTTTCTAGCCGCGCGTTATTGGCCCATGCCAAACGATTGGTACATAAACTCCAGCTTGTTCACTTCGTTCCTTTTTATTCCCAGATCAAACCTTTCTACTTTTGCCTGTTTCGACCGCAAAAGGCTGGTGACCAATAGACCCAAAGAACCGGTGAAGACAGGCGTTTCATAAATCTGCATAGGGCCTGTGTAACAAGAAGACGAGGATATAACCAGCTTCTTTGAAATAAGCTACATGCAAGTAAGCCTGAAAGAAAGTACAAATGCGCGTCAAAGACGCTGGCAGCAGAAGAAGCTAGAAGCTATTGGATATAGAAGCCAAAAGACCCATGTTTGAAAAAACCCTGGTTTCTGACAAACTATAAGCCTCAATCTTTAGACGTAAGCCAAAGACAGTAGATTAGTAGTAGTCTGTATCACTCTGCCCCTGGTCTTTGCTGGTGAAGTGGCTAGAATGGTCCGGCTTTGAGATGATACTTTGGAGTTGGAAACGGCCCAGTCAGAGACTTTTTATATCTATACCAGCCGACCTACCTGATCTCTCGCTGTTCTTTGTCCTCGGTGCTGGCCATCTCTTTTAGCCGTTATTTTCTTTCGCTCTCTTTCTTACCTTGTATCTTTATAATATATCGAGCGTTTGTTTTTTCATCATCACCATTGCCATCATTGTTAGCATTTGCGTCAGCTGGCTTGACGTCCTCATCTTCATTCCATTTTATACCATACACTCATTGTCCCACAGACACCGCGCATCCACCTATCCATACGGCGCCCAACACGCCTTTGCACTAGCAAGCCAGCATGTTCAAATACTCAGAGCCTAAACTGGTTGGTGGCAGGTTCCACCTGATATATATTCTCCCATTCTTTGCGTGCATGGCAGTATTCATCATGAGCATGATGTGCGCCCTGGCAGGCACCAACAAGGGCGTGCTAGAAGAGATGGCCGTGATTCGGGTATGTACCGCTCTGTAGAGCGTCACCGCAATCCATTGACTACTATCCGAAATTTGACTGACAGATTTGGCTTTTTTGCCCCCCTCATGACAGATCAACACGTCCCGCCTTGGCTACTTCCTTGTGCCGTCCAACTCCTCTGATTCAGACTCAGACCAAAAGGATAGTGAGGATAACAGTATTCTCGACGACATTCTCGATAGTGCGTCAGATATTGCCGACGATGCGAAAGACAAGCTGAGCGAGATTGGCAGCGACATTGTCGATAAGCTAGCCGATGAGCTGGGCATTTCCCAGTGGTATTCCCTGCACCTGGTGAGCGCCTGCCAGGGAAACTTTAGCAGCGGCGGACTAAAGACGGATAATTGCACGGAAGCAAGGGCTAACTGTAAGTGACGGACCTCTCTTTCCTCTCTGTTCTCGTGTGCGCGCCAGTTCACAAGATGGGTACTGACTAGTCTGACTGCTCATTAGTCCGCTTCAATCTCACCAACGAAATAGACGAGCAACTGTCTGTCGGGCCTCTCAACCTGTCCCTCGCCGACATTGGCTTTAGTACAAGCTTGGCCAACGGCGTGTCACGCCAGATAAACCATCTACTTCCGTTTGTCTTTCTCGTGTTTATGCTGTATATGACGGGCTCTATCATGGCCTGCTTCACCATGGCTTTGTCGGGCGCACTTGTATTCCTAGATCCCAACGGCCTAACCCAGAACCGCCGAGCCATAGTGTTCCGCACAGCGCTTGTCTGCAGTGCAGCATCAACCGTAAGCCTGGGCAGCGGCCTATTTGTGACGTGGTTTACGACGAGTCAAGTCGCGCAAGTCCTGACAGATTTTGGCGATGCCATTGGGCTGAGTGCATCCTCGGGCAAGCTATTTTTGCGCATGTCGCTGAGTTGCGTGATCATGATAGGAGGTGTGTGTTTATTACTAATCCTCGAGCAATACAAGCCCAAGATGTTGGAGGCGAAGGACAAAATGCGGAGCAAGATTAGCAGAAAGAATGGGCAGGGGCAGGAGTATTTAAGGAAGGAGCACGTGTAAGATAAGATAGGGAGACTTGTTGTGGCTGCTGTGGCTTCTGTGGCTGAACCTCAGTATTGTATGACGCTCAGGGAAGCGTCACATAAAAGGAGGCCTTTCTCTCTCTCTTCCTCTTGTTTATTCCTGTCAGATTAAATTCCCCTTTCCCTCCATAATTCTATAATTCAACAGCCCTGTTCGCCAAATTAGCTCAAGCGGTTTCAAAGTGTCACAAGCCAAAATTTTGCAGACCAAGCCCACAGGTGATCCGGGGAGGCCCCCAAGAGAAGCTGAGCTGGAGCAAGAGAGAAAGCATACAGGAGAGATGGGAGGGGCTGGACTTGGAAACCAGGGCCTAGACTAAGGACAAGGAGGAAAATAAGAGGCAGAGAAAACCACCCGTGGCTAATTAGCAATGCAACAGTAAACAACAGTTGTGTTTGTGGGGGAGGCAGAGAGTGTCGGGTGCATGGCTGTGCACATACATGCGCGATGCTGTATCTATCAAGTAAACAGGCATGCATCCGCCCATATACGTATATGCATATTCGGGATGCATCAAGCCCCGTAACGCAAGCTGCACATACACCAACAAACACTGTCGACGCACTTATATGGGGGCTAAGGCATAAACACATGCTCAAGCAGCCCGGCGCATCTCATCCTTGTGTGTTTGTTTTCATCTCATTGGCTGTACACTGCCGCTCCATCGTAGGAGGCAGAATGCAATACGAGACCCTTTGCTGCTGGTCTCCTTGTGTGCAGACGAGCCTCCTTTCTGGTGGGTGGATATGTAGCTGTCCAGCTTGGCCATGGACTGCCTCCTTTTTCTCTTTGTTTTTGTTTTCCTTTAGACCCATCCAAGACACTTCGCCAAAGCCGCTGCCGTTGTCCCCGCTGATACCAGCCGGTATACCCAAATAGACAATGTCTTGATCAACGCTTTTTCCTACTTGGGCATGGAAAGAAAAGAGAAAAGGTTTGGCGTGTACCCTGCTTTGACTTTGGCCCCTGCAGCTTCTGAAACGCCTCCAAGAGAGACAAGAAAGCCCAGCACGACTCCTTTGTGCCCATTATGCTGTCTTAGACTGTCTCTCTTAACGCATAGGGATAGGGGGGCACTGCTTCCTTGTGCTGGGGGCTAGGCTAGGCCTTGTCCCTTAGCTTTAAGCGTGCGCTTGCTTTGCTTTTTCTGGGGAAGGGGGAGGGGAGGATCTTCTATTCCTTAAGGGGGTAGAACTCTTTGTGCTCCTCTAAGGGACTGTCAGTGTTTGATTGGCTGCGAATCAACGGTAGTAACTGTTCTAGGCTTTTCATTGATTGCTTTTTCCAAGGGTTTTCTCGCTGTCTTTTTTAGGTGAGTTTTATCTTGATATAGAAGCTCTTCAGCGTCAAAGGCGTCACCATCCTGCGATTCTCATTTAGTTTCTTGGCTAGCCATTCTCTTTTTTTTTTCTCTCCTTTCACTCTTTATGAAGATCTCGTCCATCTTCTGTTCCATTCTTTTGTACTGCTGGCTGTAGTCGTGGCACTTTTTGTTTGCTGTTTATATCAAGTCGCCGTCGTCTTGTTCTTTCTTCTTCTTTTTTCTTTTTCCTGTGCTCAAGCTTTTTTCCTTCTTTTTTTTGCCTCGTGCTCGTCTCTCGACTTGAGCGGTTTTACACTTCTTTTCTTTCTTTTCCTTCTTTTCTTGATATCACAGCTTTCTGGATAGAGCCTTTCTCTTCATACCCTTCCCTTCTTCTACTCTGGTTCTGGAAACCCACTCCTCCCTTCTTTGCTTTTGCTCGTCCCCATCAAGACACAATGGCTGAGTTCTACAAGTCTGTTAAAAAGGCCGCCACGGCTGCCACGGTGTTGGCCGCTGCTCTGCCTCCCAACAGCCTCATTGTAGACAATTCTGGTACCTCTCTCTTGCTCTCCTAATATGAAGCAGCGCACGCTGCAATCCGGGTCCTGGCTAACACTGGCTTTTCTTTCGCTCTCTCCTAATCTATAGAAAACATCAAGGGCGTTGCTCGTACATTGGCTCAAGGCGTCATGAGTTACTACCAACCTGACAATCCTGCCGTAAGTACTCTAAAACCCCCTCTTTTTCTTGTTCATCAGTGCACGTCCCCATAGTCGTTAAACCCTCACTCTAACAGCCTTTCTAGATCCTCATTGGTGATCTCCCCGATCCGTACTACTGGTGGGAAGCCGGTGCCATGTGGGGATCCATGATCGACTACTACCACTACACCAATGACTCTACATACAATGATCTAGCCATAGAGGCCCTACTGGCTCCAGTCAACACTGGCACAAACTTCGACTTTATGCCGATCGAGCATGCCTCAGAAGAGGGCAACGATGACCTGGGCTTTTGGGGCTTTGCCGTCATGTCGGCTGCCGAACGAAACTTCCCTCAGCCAAACCCCGACGTTCCGTCATGGCTACAGTTAAGCATAAATATCTTCAACTCTCTTGAGTCCCGCTGGAACACAACTGCCTGTGGCGGTGGTCTTCTGTGGCAGATTTATGAAAGTAGCCCTCATGGCCTTAACTACAAGAACACCGTTAGCAATGGCGGTTTCTTCCAGCTTGCTGCACGCCTGGCTCGCGTTACAGGTGACAAGAAGTACCTTGATTGGGCTGTGAAGGTCTGGGACTGGACCGAGAACATTGGCATGATCGGGACTGACTATATTGTGTACGATGGTGCCCATGCTGCCGCGGACTGCCGGGATACGAACCCCGTCAGCTTTTCGTACTCTAATGCCATCTACATGTATGGCGCCGCCGTACTGGCTGATGTTACCGGCGAGAAAATCTGGGCTGACCGTGCCCAAGGCATCCTTACTGCCACATCCAAGCGCTTCTTCTACCCTGAGGCCAATGCAACCAACGTCATGTACGAGAGTGCGTGTGAGACGGTTGGCACCTGCAACGAGGATATGAAGAGCTTCAAGGCCTATCTTTCGCGTTTCATGTGGAAAAGCACAGAGATGCTGCCGGATATCAAGCCGCAAGTCAAGAAACTGCTCGAAACCAGCGCCCTAGCTGCTGTCAAGACATGCACTGCTGGAGAGAGCGGCTCTGAGTGTGGCATGCGCTGGTACACTGGCGGCCATGATGGAATTTCTGGTCTTGGTCAGCAGATGAGCGCCCTCGAGATAGTGCAGGGGTTGCTGGTTGACGGCATGACGGGTCCGCTGAAGGGTGAAGAGGTGCAGGTCATCCGTGAGAAGCCATGGGCGGACGAAGAACCAGCCGTCTCTAGCAGCAGTAGTAGTGCTGCTGCTTCTACTTCAACCTCGGCTCCGGCGACCCCTCCCGCCTCTATTCTTCCCACATTGACGAATACTGCCGCTGCCGACGCCACCAATTTGGCTATTGCCCCGCCCATTGCAGCTGTGAAGCGTGACACCGACAGCAGTGCTTCCGTACACGGTCCTACGATGAGGGCCGCGTACATTTTCGCCGCAGTCTTGGCGGCAGGCTTTTTCTAAGGTCTTTTTTTTTTTTTTTTGCCTTTTTATCTTCTCTTCTCTTCTACTGTTCCATCCACCCTTTTTGTTTCTTATGTATGATTCCCGATCCTGGCAAGGACTCTTTGATTTCCCTCTCTGCATCCAATTATCTAGAGATTCACATATTAGTTCAAGCCCCATAAATCTAAAAATATACAGCCAATCACGTGTTATCAATTTACTGCTGCGCATACATACTATGCCATTATTTATCTTCCTACAATAAAGGGTCGCCAACATCGTGAAGCTTTAAATAGTACAAAAGAAAATACATAAAATAAAGTAATAGAGTGCTTAAAGCGGGGGGATATCATGCGCCTTCAAAATGCAAAATATAACAAATGGAAAAAAAAAAAAAAAAAGAAAGAAATCCAGAAATGCTGACAAAGACCACCCACCTACCAGTAATGCGTATACCCTTCCTCCTTATTCACCTTTTAGCTCACCCCCCATTACACCCAAGCTGAGTCGGGTTTCTGGGGCATCGGCGGTACGGGTGGTACGCTATTACGGGAGTAGCTAGACTCGCTTTCTTCTCTGATATCGCCCAGAGCAGCAATATAAGAGTTTTGGAAATCGTCAACTTCACGCGCCAAGTCTAGGCCACTGTCTGAGTACGGCGATGTTGGCGAGGGTAGGGCCCCAGGCTGCAAATACCGGCTGTATGTGGATGAAGCATAGCTCATGGTGTTGTCCTTAGCGGACTTGGCACCAGGACCGCCCGCCGTGGCCGTGGCTGTGGTGATGACAGTAGGTTGGGTGTTGTTGAGGTGGTCAAAATCAGTCTTGACGTCCATGGGATAGCCGCCATCATGGCCATAGTCTTGCTTGTGGTTGCTGCTTACGGCAGCACCCACGGGCGGCAATGGGAAGTCGTGGGCAACCAGGAACATGGGCTCGGTCATGGATGTAGGCGAGTTGTCGGCCTGTGATGAGCTTGTCATGAAAGATCCATGTGAAGAAGTTGGTCTATGAAGCTGTTAGCATGTATTATCCCAAGGCTTTGATGGCTCAAGAAATCCGGCTACTTACGATGACATGGATTTTTCATTCGGTGGTGGCGTCGGGGGCTGCGTCCGCTGCTTCTTGCGGTAGTAGTAGAAGCCCACAGCGCCCAGAGCCAGGAAAGCAGCTATGCCACTGAGCGTGCTGCCTACAACAGCCCCAACATCAGCATGGTTGGTGTCTTTATCGGTTTTAGGAGCCTCAGTAGTCGCAGTTACACTCGCTTCAGAAGCCATTCCATAGGCCTCCTCTGCTGTAGTAGACGAGGTGGTGGTAGTCTTGAAAGTCTGCGATCCACGCGACCCCGCGGGATATGGGGTAGCCGGAGTAGGAGTAGTCGAAGGGGCCGAGGAGCTGGATGACGAGGACGACGAGGATGAAGAGGACAACGATTGTGTGGGAGTAGCAACAGGTTCGGGAGACTTGCTCTGACTGTTAGATTCAGAGGTTGTAGTTTGTGCAGGAGCAGGAACTCCTGCACCAGCACCGCCGTCACTCGTGGGGTTGGCCTTGATATTGACCTGCTGGATGTCGATCGAAGGCTGGCCGGCCACATTGACCAAGACGGTGGCCGGCTGGCTTCCCGGAGTGCCACAGCCAAATTGCGAGTATCCGCCCTCGTAGTTGTTTTTGTAGCACACCTGGCCAGCTCCACAAACGTAGACTAGGGGATCAACTTTCTCAGGCGGTGGGCCGGTCATATCGACACAGCCAGTGAAAATGCCCGTATCGCAAGGGCCTTCGTCAGGACAGCAGCCCACAGCTCCCAGGGCCTTGTCGACAGCACAATGAGACCCTGGATTGCAAACAGCAGGCATCAGTGGGTTTCCGTCGATGTAGCCACACACGACATTGAAGCGCTTGTGCAAGGCACCTGCATGTGGTGCTAGCATAGGCTCTGGAAATGGCTGAGCATCGATTTTGCGGACTGCAAGCTCGGGCTTGTTGGTAATGGCAGGCTGACGGGGAGGAAGAGCTGAGGCAGAGGCCTGGGCCAGTGCGATCATAAAGAATAGTATTGACGAATGCATAGTTCGAGAGTCGTCAAGAGTGGCGAGAGGGAGAGAAGAAAAGAAAAAGAAAAAGGGTGTGTCCAGACCTGGGACTGAAGATTGCTGGTCGTCTCAAGCAGCGCTGATTCTCGAGGCCAATGATAGAACTGTATGCGGGTGGTTTGGCTAATGCTATGGAGGACAGGCGGACATCAGTCTAAAGGCGAGGAGGGCCTAGCAAGAAAGCAAAGACACCAAGAACGAAGAGCGAGAAGCGAAGGACAAAGAAGAGTACTTCTAGAAGAATAAGAAGAGCCGAAAAGCAAGTGGCAAAAATAGCTATTAAAATAGGGCTAAAGAACAAGTCAATGATGCAGACGAAGGACGAAGATGGCGATCATACAAGAAGACGATCAAGGCCAACAAGAAACGAAAGCAAGAGTAGACGAAGAGAAAGGCGAAGCAAGATGCAAGTAAACGATCAATAAGAAACTATGAATAAAAAGAATAAAAGCTACAGCAAGAAGAAAAGGGAAAAAAAAGGAAAGATGAAAAGAAAACAGGCACAGCCTCTGGATAAGAACGAAAAGATAATGGAGAGGAGAACGAAAAGAAGGGCACACAGGATACAATCCTATGAAGCCAGAATAGAAGTTCGTGCTGTTGCTTGATTAATGCGTTTTCAAAGCACAGGTACGAAAAGAAAAAGAAGAAAGAGAAAAAGGTGCTAAAACAAGAACAGCAGCGCCGGAGGACAAAAGGAAAGGCCAGCAGAGAAGGACCGGGGGGTCTAGGGAGGAGGAGGAGAAAAAGAGCGAGGATGGCTATCAGTAGCCAAGCATGACGGAGTATAGTTAATAGGAGAAAGGGCGTGAATTGCGAGGAAAAGACACAGGATAGACCAAGACTGAACAAACAGCAAGACACAAAAGTGAACAACTTGGGAACAGGCCTTGCGCTCAGGGCCTCCCCAGGAAGAGTCTCGAACAAGCCCGCTTAATACGGTACTTGGGACTTGGAACTGGTCTGATACCTTCCGTGATCACATATTTCTCTCTTTTCTCAATTTTTCTTGATGCCAGCGCGAATCTGTTACTCCTCCATCTTCTCACCTCTGCATATCCTTATCTTTGTTGGCCTGTCTCTCCTCTCACTAGCCTTTTTTCTCATTCCTCTGCTTCTTCACTTAGTCTTGTGCCCCTTCCTCTCGCCAATCTCACCTTTACCAATCGAAACCCACCGTATGTGCTTAATTTGATGTCTTTCTCACTGGTTCGTCTTCGTCTTCTGCTCCCCTCCTCCCCAGTCCTTTCTTATTCTTACCCTAGCCTCTTTGTCTTGGCAGGCTACCCTTTCTCTTACACCAAAATCCTCTAAGCTCAGAGCCCCAAGGCCCAGAAGCTCAGAGCACAAGCCACCAAAGCACCGGGGCCTTGTAGCTAAAAAAACGAACAAGGCACGTTGAATGCGGCGGGCACTCTTTTGCCCTTGAGGAATCGTCTTTTCTTGTTCAGCATGCGGCGATCTTTCTTCCAGCTAAGAATTCCGCGAGTGGCCAGGAAAAAGACAGAGGACAAGAGACACAGGATGAGTATTCATGCAAGTTGACGCTGTTTTCTTTGTTTGTCATCTATCCCCTGTTGAAGCCTCTACTGCAAGAGACTGCCACCAGAATCAATCCTCTGCAAGAATATCCCGCCAGTCTCAGAGCCTAGAAGCAAGCCGCATCCAATAATGCCTCCTCCCTTTACTAATTAATACTTCGCGAGCGAACACTCTTCCTCTCACTGTCCCTTTCCCAGTTTCGGATCCCGGCTTAACAAGCTTGTCTTGGCCTTCATACGTACGGACACCGCGTGTTTGAGAACAGCTCGAAGGATTCTTAGTCTACTATTTTTGCCCTTGTCTGGGCATCCTTCAAGCAAGATCAGGGATCCGAGCATATATGTAGTACTGTAGTACTATTGACGATTTGCAAGATCTCCATCTGTAAGTGGCTGTCAGCTGTGTGCAGCTGGCGCATGGCCTTTCAAAGTGCATGAGTCGGCACCTGGCAAAAACAAAGCATATAGCCAAACTTCACGACCACTATCAGTTGTGGAGAACATGCTCTCTGCCTTTATATCTGCCTCTCTTTCCTTTGGATCTGCAAATTACCACACGATCGCCGCGGGAATCCCAGGCTATTTCTCAACTCTCTGCCCTTCTTGCACACGCCCAGTCCCTTAGAATTTCCAACAAACACTGAACTACACAGTTCACGCATACCCGCCCGCACTGTTAGTCTAATACGTTATATCAAGAAGGCACAGTGCAGCGTCAGTGCGAGAACTCGTCCCGTCTATCCAGTTTATCGTTTCAGGGCGAGTTCGATATCGCATCCTCCTCTGCTCCCACTACGACGCCAAACAATCAGCCTCTAATCCCTTCCCCCATGACAAAGAAACCCCGAGCGTGTCCACGCACAGATTGCAGTTTCGCAAAAGGCATTGCCCTTCAGCTTCAAGATGAACATGAGGAGCGGAGCATCTTGCTTGGGGCTCTTGCAGACTTGGTAAGAAGTACTTTAATCTTTTTCCCCGCTTATCTGATGAATTAGGACTCAAGCTTTCTCCTACGTGCGATCCTAAAGATGCCGTTAGCAATGGCATGAGCTGGCCCACCTTCAGCTTCAAGTCTCATCTCTCTGGCAAAACAACGCGCCCTGAATGTTATGTACACAAACGTAGTGTTGACACTCTCACACCCATCTTCGCCATCCACCGGTCCACCAGCATGAACTCCACGTGCCTCTCACCTCGCCAGGAGTCAACAATTCACTGTCTCAGAAAAAGAAAAAAAGTAAAAAACCCACTAGAAACTCTGCCCCTGCATCCTGTTTCCGGCCACGGGGAGCGGCAATTACTGTCATCTGGTGCAAGAGGTAGCATTACTAGAGGGAATATGAAGGTCGTATAACGGCTCGGCTTACGTTGCCTTTGATTAGGATGAAGTTTGGTGTTTCCTCCGTGTGTGTCAAAACGTTCCATCAAGCAAGGTTAAATCGCGGGTCTGTTATTAGGGTATGCACCCTAAGCATGGTAAAACCTAGCCCTCAAAGCCATTTTGGATCTAGATTGGCAGCTGCACATGGCATTTTTCTGGCCAGCCATGTTAGCTGTCAGTGTCCAGTTCTAGTGGACCACGTTGAGGGTTTCTGCAATGGTAAGCGCCGGCCTGTCCTACACGGCCCTCCTTTTCTTCTTCATGCTATTGACGCTATACCAGCACTCCAATAAGCTCGCACTGGCTGCGAACTCATTGACGTACAGGCGTTACACTACTTTAATTCGCCCTGCATTTTTGGTCTTGTCAGTTTTGGAGTACCCCGAGATTGGCAAGGCGGCAGACTGTGAAGACGATCAAATAAATAACAAAAAAGTAGCAATCGAGCGGCAGAAACAAAACTGTGCTGTTCGTGCATCATGCATCTTGAGTACGGCAAGTGGCATGGAAATAAGTAGCAACTGCCTGTCTCTACTACAATACACCGCACCGCTAAAGAACAAAAAGGGCAAGAAGTGATACTAAGGGAAGCGTCAATACGGAGGAAGAACCCCAATTCAAGCACAAGGGCGGCTTAGGCTCCTTCCCCTTCCAACCTTCCTCTTTGACAGATGGGGCGACTTCCTTCCTAGTGAAACCCAAAGTCGAATTCTTGGTAGTTTGCGTTGTGCGGGCAGTTGCCCTTTATTTTTCTTCTTCATCGGATCCCGAGTCTTTTTTTCTTCTTTTTGGGACTTAAAATAGACTTCCCTCCAGCAGCAACAAACGGGGATAGTTGTATTGTCTCTTTTCTTCCCCTGTTTTTCTTGGTTCTTGTTCTTGTCCTTGTCTTGGTCAAAAGCTGCCCGTTTGTCTCAAGTTTTTCGCCCTCCTTTTCCTCACTTGCTGTCCCTGAAAAGACGCCGCCTTGCGCGTGTCTTTCGCTGTAAGACATACATCACCAGAGAACATCTCTCCGAGCCTTGAAACTCTCCTCGACGTCTGCCAGCCTTGCCATTGTCGCCATGCCTATTAAAGTCAAGATGCGTCGCCCCCGCGAACCGTCGCCTACACCACCACCAATAGCAAGCTCTCCTGGCCAGCTGCCTGATATCGACGACGACGATACTTTTCATGTAGTGATCAAGAAACTCTCACGGTAGGGCCTGTCTTCCAGCCTTTTACATGTCCTGAATGCTGACTTCTTTTGCCAATCCCACAGCTACTTGAATGAGACTATCCGTGTACCTTCGTCTTTTGAACAACTGCGAACTACAGTGGCCGGAGACTGTGTACAAGCGCTCGTCGAGCACTTGAGTGTGGCTTGCCATAACCGCTGCATCGTCAACGCTCTGCTGTAAGTCTGGTCTTTTTCCATTCCCTCTATCGCGGGCTTGACTGCTTTCCCCTCATTTTTCCCAGCCGCCTTCTTTTTGTTTATCGAAGAGCCATTTCATGACTATCTCCCCCTCCCCTCGTTGAAACTATTACCCCAACCACAAGGGAGAGAAAAGTCCTAGCTGGACAACACACCCCCTGTCATGAGAATGATCCTTCATGCCTTTTTATCCAGACGTATTGGCCAACGTCATTACTAATTACCCCTTGTTTTCTGTTACTAGGGCCCTCAAGTGGCATTATGACGCACAGGATGAAGACCGTGGCGTTAGCCTTTCTCGTGGTTATGTATGTGAAATCGTTGCGTGGCGTTTCCTGGCTCGACTCTCGGTAAAAGAGACTGTCGACTTTTGCTTGCACGAAATCGATGAAGAAGACCAGGACCACTACGACAACAGTGATACCCAGAGCGATGGTGATAACGACAATGCCTCTGAGGAAACGCAGGTCCAGCATCGTGCCCTAGGTCACCATGATGAGGAGGCTAATGAAGTGTCTCCGTTGCTCTCACAGAGCCAGCACTACGGCTCCGTGTCATCTCGTCGTGGAGGTGCTGTGAGCACCCGACCAGGCAGCAGTTCCAAGCGCTACGAGCTAGTCGGTGCCTTGTCCCGGCTGACCATGAGCTCAACTCACATGGACGACGACCATGGCGGGCCATTCCAGGACCCTACAGGGCCATTCCGCGGTCTCAACGCACTGGAGATAGCAGCCATTTCTAACTCGAAGCGTTTCCTCAGCCACAGTGTGGTGCAGAAACTCATTAACGGCATTTGGAACGGTGACATTGTCTTTTGGGATAGTCTGGATGTCAATGCCACAAAGATGCCGCGTTTCTACAACCCATCGCAGAACGATCCATTCTCTCGCCTGCGTGTTCCAAAGTATGCTAAGGCATGGGAGGTCTTTTTCTTTCTCGCGTTTTTGTGTCTGTACTATGCTGTCATGATGGAACGCAACCCAACCAGTATTAGCGGTAAGGAGGCGCTGCTATACGTCTGGATTGCGTCCTTTTTCTATGACGAGATCAGTGCGTGGATTGATGCTGGCTCTATATTCTATACATCTGATGTATGGAACATGTTTGATATGGTAATGATCTTCATTGCGCTTGTCTTTATTGCCGTCCGTAAGTTGCCTCTACCTCGGGTCCGATATATTGACCATTCTACTAACACCTATCCCCTCACTTGTATAGGCTCTCTTGGTCTTTACTACCATGACGCCAAGATTATCGAGTTCTCTTTTGACATTCTGGCAATAGAGGCCCTCTTTATGGTCCCTCGTATCTGCTCTATTCTCAGCCTGAGTCCGTACTGGGGCTCCCTCATCCCTTGCATCCGCGAGATGGCTCGCGACTTCTGCAAGTTTATGGTCCTGGTTGTCATTGTCTACCTTGGCTTCCTGACTACCTTCTCGCTGATTGCCCGTGAGGTTTATACACTGCCGCACATGACCATGATGCTTACCAAAATCTTCTTTGGTAACACTGGCGTGGGCTTCGATGCAATGGACAAGATTGACCCCGTATTTGGCCCGCCACTGATGTTCACCTTCGTTATCCTCAGCAACTTCCTACTCATGGGCTCTCTGACAGGTATGCTGTCCAACAGCTTCTCGCGTATTATCACTCACGCAAATGAAGAATATCTTTACGTTTACAGCATCTACGTGTTGGAGGCATCTACCTCGAACCGCTTAACCCACTTCCTACCACCGTTTAACCTAATTGCCCTCGTCATCTTCCGTCCCATCCGCCTCTTCCTGAAGAGTGACAGCCGCTTCCGCGCTGCCCGCATTGTCCTACTCAAAGCCACCCATTGGCCTATTGTCTGCATCATCAAGGTCTACGAGGCCCTGTTTGGTGATGGCACCAGTGTTTCCTTCTCTGGCCTCAAGGGGCCTGTTCCTACTCGCGGCCTTTCTATCAAGAACGGGCCTTCTGCCCGTTTAGGACGTCCTACTTCTTCTGGCCCCCAGGCCCCACCTCCGACTACAGCTGTCACACAGGGCTCTACTCATGCAACTGCAGCACAGTCTAATGCTGCTCTAGAAGCTAAAGTTATTGATTTGGCGGCCAAGATTGACCAACTAATGGATCTTGTCCAAGCCATGCAGGAGCAGCAACTGAGCAGCTCGCCCTCTGGCAGCAATTAGGCAACATGGGCAGATAGAAAAGGAAAAAGGCCTACCTGCCGTGTGGTCTCGCACTTTGATGGACTGATTAGGTGTGTTTTAGGGGAGTTAGCATGTTATTAGCTATAGCAAGAGGCTATCCTAGGTAGTTTATCTTTCGGATATAGCAAAAAGAGAATACAATATTGTCCATGACCACAGCCAACAAGAAAAAATTGAGCCACCAGGCTACCGGTGCTGTCAAAGACGGATGGTGCTCCAATACGGGGAGTCGAACCCCGGCCGCCTCGGTGAAAACGAGGAATCCTAACCGCTAGACCATATTGGACTTGTTGGGCTGAACAGGTCAGTGTTATGAGGTACTATGGACTTTTCGGAAAGCGCCGCGCCGCGTTGAGGGAGAAGGGTCCGAATGGGCCCGGTTCTGTTCACCAGGCTTTGATGAAACTGCGGCTACATGCACGCGATCGGAAGGACAAAACCAGCGTACTCTGCCGGGGCCAAAACCCCGTGCTGATAGCCGTTGGCCTTCTGGAGTAGATAGTTTTCATGT
>JAXCEX010000229.1:0-37577 GCA_038382965.1 Ceratocystis huliohia
TGGACCGATAACAAGACCGGTCTCGAGTGGCTTAAGCACTTTGACCGGTGCACAACCAATCGATCAATTGGTTCCTATCGTCTCTTGATCCTCGATGGCCATGAAAGTCACCACTCTATTGAATTCGGGAGATATTGTGAGGAAAACAAGATCATCTGGCTTTGTTTGCCACCTCATTCCTCTCATCTACTCCGGCCCCTTGACGTCGGGTGCTTCGGGCTACTTAAGAAAGCTTATGGTTGAGAAATAGAGCGATTGATCAGATGCTCTATAACCCACGTTTCAAAGACCGAGTTCTTTCTGGTCTTCCGCGCAGTACACGAGGCCACTATGACGGAAAGAAATATCAAGGGGGCTTTTAAAGGAGCTGGTCTTGTTCCCCTTGACCTAGAAGCTGTGGTCTTAAAGCTTGATGTACAGCTACGGACTCCAACGCCCGCCGATGAGGGGGCTGAACCGTCGACCCCATGTGCTTCAAAGACCGCAAAGACTGTGCTTGAGGCCCAATCTCAGTCTGAATACCTCGAAGGACGGATTAGAAGGCACCAAAGCAGCTCTCCAGAGTCAATTCTTTAAGCATTAAAGTCCCTTGCGAAGGGAACAAAGGCAGTTATGCATGAGATGGCTCTCGTGAGGGCAGAGGTCCAAGATCTTCGACAGGCAAATAAGATACTAAGCCGGCGCCGGAGGGCAAAAAGGACTAGACTACAGAAAAGAGGAGTAATAACGGTAGAGGAATAAAGACAAGGAATTGATCAAATGGATGTGGATGCACAGGTAGTGGGTGAATCGTCGAGGAGTGGTGGTCGAGGAAGGTCAGTCGGACCTGGTGTTCGGCGCTCTGGTGTATGCGGTAAGCCCGGCCATAATTCAAGGACCTGTCAGGTAGTGACTGAGATATCTGGGGAAGAGTATAGTGAGTAGTTTTAACTGATCAGATGGTTTGTGGTATTTTTATTGTGATAACTATGGAGGGGTTTAAGAAAAGTGCGGCGCTTACTTAGCAAGTACGTTGCCATGTCTAGACCAAACACATGGACCTTAGAAGAAGGTTCTTTATGTCTGATGCTAACCCTAACATTTAGGCGAACTAGTGGCTTATGTTACTGACAAAGTTACACAACATGTCCTTTGATGTAGTGATACTACTAAATTGGATAACTACTATAAACATTCAACTTGGTGTGAAGGGTTTTAATGAGTGCAAGAGGACTTCAGTTATGGTCAAATACTGTTTATTTTATCAAAATTGTAAAGAAAACGAAGAGAAACTGCGAGCGGACCTAGAAACCATAATGCAGAGCCTGCCTTACGGTGTTTGAAGGATAGAAAACCTGTGTGGATGTGTAGGGCAACACGAATGATGTGATGAGAGCAGCGGGACTCATAGCTCAGATGAAGATCATCCAAAATTCGGGGGCATTGATGACGATTCACATTCACCTGCGCCTTTGCAATACTTCGCAGCCACAGCAAGCCGAGTCCCATCCTCCATACACACACAGGCTTTAACATAACGGCAACAGTCCGTATAATCCCTGGCAACAATGCTACCATGGGTATTGGCTACATCAAGATCAGGCTCAGTAGCAGGCAATGCAATAGCAGTGCCAGCAAGAGCGAGGAGAAAGGTAACTGTCCAAGATTGCATTTTGTTGGTTTGGTTATTGATAGAAATGAAGTTGAGACTTGTGAAGACCAGAAGATCAGAAAGAAGTATAAAGTAGGAATGAAGTTTCAAAGAACGGTGGGTAAAGATAAGTGTGTGAAGTTAGAGGACTGCTGTAGATGTGAAGAAGTAGTAAAAAGACTGATCATCATGGAGGAAGGAAAGGGTCTTATATACATGCCTGAATACATTCTTGACCGAAACTTGGTCGAGTATGTCAAGCCATGAATACTTCTACATCACAAGAGCCCTCCCAGGCAATGTACCACAGAGCACATAGAGGCGTCTGTACAGGATTCCAGTAACTCACATATTAATAGCTTTTGGCTATAATATAGTACTCGTGGAAGTTATGTAATACATACCAGCATACCTATCTGCCCTTTAGTCAAACTTGTCCTGTAAAGCGTAGCTATCTTTTTTCGGGATTAATGGCCACATCTTGGACAGTGGTCCACTTACACTTCATACTATACATTCTACCATATTTCTGACTTTCCCTCAGTGAATCAATGGTAGTATTTTTGTAATGCCTTTGCATATTGAGATATTTGGAGCGACTTGCATAGCTCGGACTACCTCTATACTCTAGCCCAAGATAACCTAATATTATACTACTTACACCTTGGAGTTCTAACAGCAGATACTCGGACGACGCACTAAATGTCCTTGGAATGGGAAGGAATAGCTGATTATTGATGTTGTCCTATGTCCATCTAATTCTTGGTTGAAGAGTAGATCTCATCCGACTCATCTATCCATCACTATAGTGTCTGGACCAAACACATGGCCTTAGACAAGACCCTTTGTGTCGATACTAACCCTGACGCTTGGCCAAGCTTGGCCAGGGTCAGCAATCCTGGTAAGCCCAACTTAGGTAACTGGCTACTGACAAGTCAAGTTCACAAATACATATATCAATCAGTAGGTATAAACTGGGAGTAAATCTCGGCTTTAGAGATCAGGGGGATTGTGATGTATCCTAGCTATCAAAGTTCCGATCTTTTACCACTATATCTATGGTAGATAACAAGCCAAAATATATCTATATGAGTACGTGCTTTATAAGCCCCATTTTTGGACTCGGGTAATCCAGTCAGCCGTCATTACTTCGGATATACATGCTTATCTTCCAAAACTTTACTTGACACACATGTTGATCTAGAGTCAACATTCTGGGCCATATTAATTATGGCACCCACCTGTGTTAGGATAATACCTTTAGTTAAATTCAGAAGCCTCTTACTCTGGAAAGCACTAGAGTTACTAGTAAGCCCATCAATATTTGTTCCAAGACTAGCAGTTAGCAGTTACCATCTAGGTGGCTCAGCATTGTCCCCTAGACCTAGACGGCCCCCACTAGGTACACACTACGGAGATGGCTACATCTCCTCCTCCCCTCGGCTTTGTGCTCCACCCCTCCTTGGTACTCTGCGATTCTGTAGCCACAGGTACCTGTGGCCCTATTGGGCCCTGCAGTCTACGCCTAGTGGGAGCTGGCACATACTATTGGATGATGTAATTTACCAATGAGCCGAAAAGATCAGGGAGCGGAACAGTCCACTCAGATTTTCACACTTCCATCTTTCAAACCACTCTACTCAAGCCACTAACGATATCTTCGAGCTCTAAAGAGGCTAGTCTCGCTCTTGCTATCACTTGCATCATAAAAAGGCCAAAACTCAGTATTCGTGAGGCTGCTAAGATCTACACAGTTAGCCTTGGCACCTTTTACGCCAGAATGAAGGGAACACACCCTCGACATGATATAGACGCCGACTCTATGTGATTGACTGCACTCCAAGAAGACACGGCCACCTCTCGGAATGCGATGTGGGATATGATGGGCAGCACCGGGCTTCACACTTCGTCCAGCGACAACTAAAGCTCAAGACCTGTTTTAACCACACATATGACTAGTGCCTCATGACCCTCAGGGAGTCCTGTTGAAGCTGGATGTCAAGTTACAGGCTCCAACACCAACTGGCCCTCTCCTTAAGGGGCTGACACTTGGGTCTCTTTGACACCACACGGCCCAACACAAACTCTCTCACAGTCTGCCCATGCCAAGAATCGAATTGGCCGTCATTTAGGTAGCTCTTTGACCCTAATTTATGATGCGAACGACCAGTTTGCAAAGGCAACACGGGCAACAATGTATGAAGCAGTGCTTTTACGCGAGGAGAACAAGTCACTACAGTAGCAATTGAATCACTTGGCAAACGCCGGAGAGCCAAAAAAAAAAAAAAAGGCATACTTATGGCCAGAAGGAGTCCTTACTGTAGGTAATGTTCAAGAAATTCTAGCTCAAAAGGATGTTGATCGGCAGGTAGCTCAAGAAATGCAACAGAATGGTTGTCAGTCGAAGTGGACTGCAGCAGGCATTCAGCACTGTGGCAATTGTGGGAAAACAGGCCATCATGGAAGAACTTTTTTTAGAAGATGTAGAATCATCGGGCAAATTCAACTGTAGTCATTTTAAATATTATTCTTTTTGTTATTATGTCGCAATGGAATAACGGATGTGAGGGGTATTAGGAAGTGTTCTGCTTACTGGTCTGTTCCACTCAATAGTAAATTACGTTACGCAACCTAACAACCATGGATCCTCCAGTTTGAAGCATAATGGAATCTTTCAATCCTCGTGTCTTTCCATCTCCGGTAGCTAATAAGAAGCGAATCGTGAAGACTGAAATTTCGAGATTGTACAAATCAACATTGACAATGTAAGTAAAAAGAAGCCATCGCATAATCTCGAAAGAAATACTATCATATGGATTTAATTACTCGGCCCTGATATTCACACACAACATGATAGTTTACAAACTTTCAAAACTCGAGCCTTGCTTCTATCTAGATGTATAGAGATGGTGTATAGTTTTGGTAGCCTAGCTTAAAGTATCCAAGTTTCTATACACTGCAAATGGTATTCACCATGCATTTGAAAGGTATAATCTATGAGTAAGACAAGTCCTATTCAAGGCACACGTAACTACTCTTGGGAGAAAGGCTTCGAAAAGCTTGGGGCATTTGACAGTAAGCCCTGGGATTATCTTAAAGCCTTTGAATTCAAGCTATTATGTGTAAGCCAACGTTCACAGTTCATCCAGTGCCATAAACACAATACAATAAGGCCATAAGAAATCGATTTGAGCTGGCAAGTCTGAAAAGCAGTGATTAAATTTCGGATTTACGTTATCGAGTTTCAAAACATGATGCTAGAGGGGAGTGTCATCCACAATGACATCTAGCCAGTAATCTGAGCCAGGGTTACCAGGATTGTTGCCCCTGGCCAAGTTCGGCTAAGCGTTGCAGTCAGTATCGGACATAACGTAATTTACCAGTGAGCGGAACACCTCACTCTGATTTTCACACTTCCATCTTTAGAACCACTCTACTGAAACCGCTAATAATATGTACAAATCCTAAAGAAGCTAGTCTCGTTCTTGCTGTCACATCTATCAAACAAAACCCAAGACTCAGTATTCGAGAGTCCACCAACATCTACACAGTCAGGCTTAGCACCTTCTACGCCTGAATGAAGGGAAGCCACACTCGACTCCCATTGACTGAGTTGCCGCTGTACTGAGGCAGTTGTATGGCGGTATCCTTGGCCTGGCATTAGCTGTATAACATGGAATGTTGATGGGATGATTATTCGGCTCCCGTAGACAGACCGAGATAATGGAAAGACACTTATTTCATCTTCACTAAAGGTTGAAGCCTTTCGAGGGCACCCACGCCCGCATTGAACAACTTCTGGCTCCTGAATTAAAAAGATGTCGTCTAGCCACCAACATGAATTAATTTCGAGCTCCGCAATGGCTTAGTTCCTGTCTTTTTTTGCCAGAATTTCATGGGCACAAGGTAACTCATATTGCTTGCTACAAAGGCCAGAACAGGAGCGTATAAGAAGCATACAAGGTAGCAGACAAGAATCCTGTACGCCTGCAGTATGACGGTGTTGCTTAGCAAGAATATCCTCAACACAGGCAGGCATATGATACTTCGCAAGGGATATTACCAAGCTAATTTGCTGTGTGACTCTGTTGAATACACTCCTTTTGTTTATTTTGAAAAGCTCTTGAATAACATCAAAACCCTTTTTCAAGTCACCAGTACCTCTGACCAAATGGCTTTTTAGCTCGCGATGTGCTGAATCTGTCTGGCATGTAGTTTTTTGGCCATAGTTTCTGATATTCTTGGTAAAACAGCCTGCCCATGCCTGACGTCACGTTGTATCAAGATATATGACTATTTGTTAGTTGTGTCACAATTAGGTGTATTACTTTCCACTTGGTTTCTACCGCTCTATCTAACAACATGACTTCTGAAGGATGGCGCCTTTATAGGTGAGATGTGCCTTGTGTACCGGTAATATCTTAGGGTGTAGAGATTTGGCCACTAAGCTGGATGAAAGCAGGCTTCCGGGAGATCCCCGGCTGAAGCTCCGATAAACTGATAGAGCATTGCTCTTAACGGGAAGGCCAGTATATAAGGTAAAGGGGGAGGAGGCCAAGGGAAAACTTAATGGAATCACTAGACTTATAATCTCACATAGGGCGTCGTTGGCCCTCCATGAATAGTGGCTGAAGTCTCGCTATGCCTCCTCCAGGGTTTGTGACCTGTAACCCTACTCTCAGGGATTGTCGTTATGGCGCCTGGCAACACTATTTGATTGGCTAGATCGTCATTAACTTGGTCGTGTGATTAGTCCAACAACTTGGTGTGTGGGGCATTCAATTTTTAGTGCGAATAGGAATTCTTGTGTTGCGTGGCGCTTCATAGACGTTGAGTGGCGTTCCACACGTGTCCTACTTCTCCGAAACAAGACCCACACCCACACCTCTTGTGGCTGAACACCCATGAAAGGACTGACACCCTCATGAGTTCCCCTTCTGTATGCAAAGGTGTTGTGAATTCGATCGTCTTCGTAATGTCTGGTTTCTAATCTCTATCTATCTCAAGATGCGGTCTGTCACACAGTAATAAGGGTCGACTCAGGCCAGGGCGGTAGCACGTGCCATGGCTTGGTCATCCTTATTCTGCCACTATCATGGACCGCATTATGGACCACATCGACGATTCTCATATTTTAACCTCTGGAGTTTATTGCGATCTAGATTGAACACCCTCACCATGAATTTAAAATGGGTATTTAGCCAAGGATCTACCTGACACACGATGACAAGAACGCAATTGGGATATACTGTATCGGCTTAGCTTGCCTTTGTAATCTTAAAAAAGTTGCCCCTTGACAAGTGCCAGTGTAGGAGAAGCTGTCACCAAGACAGCAAACTCTTGGGAAACCGGGCTATTGCGATCATGCACAATCGCTGAACTGACAGTAATGATGGATGTGAATCAACGTACCAAAGTCCGGTGAACGGGTCGCTATGGCCTCCTAATCCTTGGTAGGCCGACCCTTGGGTCTCAAAGATGTGACAGACAAAGCCTAAGGTTAGTCCACAGTCTAAATGTCTCGATAAATAGACGAGGCGACATCACAGAAGCTCCCCAACACTGAATATTTAAGGTGCTAAGCCACCTTCATAAGGAACGTCGGCAATAATTCATCAGGATTCCCTATTGAGGTTCGGATTCTTCGAGAGACGGACAGGCCTGTAAGAAAAAGGCATATGGTAAACAGGACTGAACTACGTGATGGAGAGAAAATGGCTGTAGATGAAAGAAGGCATGATACTGGAAGCAGGATATTAATGCAAAGACGGTGGCTGAGTTATCGAAGAATGGCGGTTGAGGAAGGTCAGCGCTCATGAAAGAAAGGAGATGTAGAACAGGGGAAAGCAGGCCATAACTCAAGAACGTGTCACATTATTTGGAATATTTGAAGGAGGTAGTAGCTGTTAGCTTTAATAGGCTGAATGATTCATTATATCTTTATCCAAGTTGCTATGATGACTAGTAGGAAAAGTGCACCACATGCATCGATGTGCTCGTACGGCTGTTATACATTTTTAGCTGAAAATGTTTGTTTGCTGGTATTATTTAACGTCTACCTACTGATTTTCCATGGCAGTACGGTGATATGTTCTGAACGGAAGTGACCAAGGGGATGTCCTTTCACGACAGCCAGTAGTTGGAGGTGTGTGTCGACTTCAAGAAGTTCCTATCACTTTTTAGGGTCCGGCCTTGTAGCCGGGAGGCGGGCGCTTCTTTTCCAAGCGGGATAAGCTCCCTCAAAGCTTGCAATTCAGTGTCGCCCTAAAATCTGCAGTGAGGTCTGTTTCCCAGCAAGTGCAGTACACAGGTGTCGATGGTATCCCACATCCCTTGGCTATGACTGCATTATTTCTTCCCTCGGATTTCATGCTCATAGGGGGCACATGGCCTTTTAGCAGATCAATTGCGATGTAGAGAGTGGTGTTGTTGTATTTCTCCATTTCATTTTGCCACTTCATGGCCTTAACCTGTACATTAGCTTGCTTTGTGATTTGAGAAGTGAACCACTTCTAGTTTCTCGTGGGCATAGGGCTCTCTTTACCGAGCATGTAGAAGCCCAATAGGCTAGTCATGCACGAATGTGTCCACTTCCTCTCCAACTCGCATGTTTTTGCTCTGCGTGCTCTCTTGGCTCGCTCTATGCCCGCTATCATCACCTTACTTTTCTCAGTGTAAAACGCTTAGCCTAAGTACTCGGAACTCTTTGGGTGTGCCTCTGGAAATCCCGAAAAGCATAGAGCTAGCAGCTGTTTCTCTGTAAGTCTGGACAAAGACCTAGACCCTTTTGTCCACTTTCTTGCCAGAAGGTTTCAATCCACCACTGGCCTTCTTGGCTATGGTTACATGCGATTCCGTCCTGATGGCTGAGTTCTGCTTTTGTACTACGGCTTCACCCAGCTTCAGTGGTTTCATTGTTTCCAGGTTTCCTTTTTATATTCTTTTGCTTTCAACGCTGCTCAGGATGGGGCCTCTATGCTTTAGCTTCAGGAACCTTTATCTAAATTCGGCAGATACATAGCCTACTAGCACCTTCAAATTGGCATCCCCTTTAGCTGTTGAGATTCCCTAGTTGCATAGCTTGGGGGTCTTTTCAACCAGCCACAGGTATACGTCCCCCCTCTGTTCCACCTGTTTCTTTTCTATGGTTATGAACTTGTGGGCCATAGCAAGCTTGCATTCTCACTCAGTGGGCTTCCATTTGAGCAGACGCAGATTGTGTCCCGAGATTCCTTTTCGAACAGGTTGAGATGGCCCTTGACCGCTTCTTCCTTACTCAGTTTCTCTGCTAGTGTGTCGGGCAGTCTTACCCCTTCTGACAGAAGTCTGTTGGTATCTCTGATCGGGAAAGGGAACATTGCCTCTGCCTTGTCTATGACGCCATCTTTTGTCGTTATGTGCTGGGGATGGTCTACATTGCATGCGTATGTACGTATCCCATCTGCCCGTATCACTTCCTGACAGATTATTCTGAGGCTTGGGAAAGCCGCGAATCTATATAGGCTCGGCTTGTTCGTCATGCCGTAGACTGGCAGGGCTGCCCGGATTCCGTCTCGGAGCACAACCTCCAGCTTATCCAAAGCTGTTTTATTTGCCATAGGGTACCACGTGGTAGCTGCATACGTCAGCTGTGGAGCCACACAGACTCTCACAACTTTCAGTGCAGACTTTGGTGGAATTGCGAAGTAGACTCTGCTGAGGCGTCGAAATACGTTGATGGTCCTTCGAGCTTTCGCCACTTGTTCTTCACTGTGTTTTTTGAAACTCGGACTCGGGTCCCACCAGACCCCAGCGACTTCCTTTCTTCCATTGGGGCTAGCCAAGTTCCATCTGGTACCTAGAGTTCCGCGTCCATATCTAGAGCTTTTCGCCCCTTGTACCAGTGCATGAATCCCGTTTGAGTCCAGTCGATCTCTAGCTCGTCATCACTATACCATCTCGTTGCCATCCTCAGCCAGTCTCCAACCGATAAGAGGTTGGGCTTGACTGAATTCCATGATACATGGATCAAGCCATCATCTACGTGCCCATGACTCTGCATCTTCTTGAAGAGGCATGCCATGAAAAGCATGTAAAGGATTGGCCAGGCTGGCGCGCCCTGGAGTATACTACCCCCGACTTTCCTTTCCACTTGGAGTCCTCCTTCAACAGATAGGCGCCTGCCCGTACGTTAAATATGAAACCACTCACTTGCAAAGGGATTCTGGCTACCTCTGGCTTCTCAGTCTGGCTATTAGCCTTGCATTAGGAAGAATAGTGTGGCTAGACTAAAGGGATTTGCTTGAAGAGAATCCCTGTGTTATTAATTTGTCACGGAAGCTAGGACTAACGTACTTGATAAGCAAGCGCCGCGGTCAAGTAAGCGCCGCAGTTATGCAAGCGCCGCACTTTTCTACCTTACACCCAACTTTTCATTTGATCAATCGATTCTCAACAACCTAATATGCCAGCTATTACTATTGAAGCTAGAGCCCTTCTTGCCCTTCATGCCCTTCAAAATAACCCAAAACTAAGCATCCGACGGGCCGCAAGCACCTACACAGTCGATGAGCGACGACTACGTCGCCGCCAGCAAGACATCCAGTCTCGACGTGATACTATACAGAAATCATGTCGGCTATCTGATCTAGAGGAACGGATCCTTGTTCACTTTACTCTCGACCTAGATTCGCGAGGATTTCCCCCTCGGCTTCATAGTGAGAAGGAAATGGCTGATCAATTGCTTGCCGACCGTGACGCGCCGCCAGTCGGCACGCGTTGGGGCTCATAACTTCGTCAAGCGACACCCAGACCTTAAGACGCGTTTTTTTCCGTAAATACGACTACCAGAGAGCTAAGTGCGAAGATCCAACCATTATCCGCGATTGGTTTCGGCTTGTGGCGAACACAATCGCGAAGTATGGCATCCGATCAAATGATATCTATAACTTTGATGAGACTGGCTTTCTTATGGGTATGATTACGAGCGGAATAGTTGTCACAGGTTCAGAAAGGCGTTCAAAGCCGAAGTCAGTCCAGACTGGAAACCGGGAATGGATTACGGTCATTCAAACGATCAATGCGGAAGGCTGGGCGATCCAGCCGTTTATCATCGGTGCGGGCCAATATCACCTCGCCAACTGGTACCAAGAAAGCAACCTCCCGGGCGATTGGGCTATTGCAACGACCCAAAATGGCTGGACCGATAACAAGACCGGTCTCGAGTGGCTTAAGCACTTTGACCGGTGCACAACCAATCGATCAATTGGTTCCTATCGTCTCTTGATCCTCGATGGCCATGAAAGTCACCACTCTATTGAATTCGAGAGATATTGTGAGGAAAAGAAGATCACCCGGCTTTGTATGCCACCTCATTCCTCTCATCTACTCCAGCTCCTTGACTTCGGGTGCTTTGGCGTGCTAAAGCAAGCTTATGGTCAAGAAATAGAGCGATTGATCAGATGCTCTATAACCCACGTTTCAAAGACCGAGTTCTTTCTGGTCTTTCGCGCAGTACACGAGGCCACTATGACGGAAAGAAATATCAAGGGGGCTTTTAAAGGAGCTGGCCTTGTTCCCCTTGACCCAGAAGCTGTGGTCTCAAAGCTTGATGTACAGCTACGGACTCCAAAGCCCGCGGAGGAGAGGGCTGAGCCGTCGACCCCATGGGCTTCAAAGACCGCAAAGACTGTGCTTGAGGCCCAATCTCAGTCTGAATACCTCGAAAGACGGATTAGAAGGCACCAAAGCAGCTCTCCAGAGTCAATTTATGAAGCATTAATGTCTCTTGCGAAAGGAACAAGGCAGTTATGCATGAGATGGCTCTCGTGAGGACAGAGGTCCAAGACCTTCGACAGGCAAATAAGATACTAAGCCGGCGCCGGAGGGCAAAAAGGACTAGACTACAGACAAGAGGAGTAATAACGGTAGAGGAAGGAAGACGAGCAATTGATCAAATGGATGTGGATGCGCAGGTAGTGGGTGAATCGTCGAGGAGTGGTGGTCGAGGAAGGTCAGTCGGACCTGGTGTTCGGTGCTGTGGTGTATGCGGTAAGCCCGGCCATAATTCAAGGACCTGTCAGGTAGTGGCTGTGATATCTGGGGAAGGGTATAGTCAGTAGTTTTAATTGATCAGACGGTTTATGGTGTTTTTATCGCGATAACTATGGAGGGGTTTAAGAAAAGTGCGGCGCTTACATGACAGCGGCGCTTACATGACAGCGGCGCTTAAATGACAGCGGCGCTTACTTATCAAGTACGTTAAAACAAAACTTAAGAGAAAGTTTGACAAGGTACACAACATGTGCTTTGATACAGTGATATTACTAAATTAGATACCTGTCGCAAAGATTCAACGACTGAAGCACTTGGTGTGATGTGTGATGGGTTTTCTGAGAACATGACTAAGCAGACATGGAGGAAATGACACGTGACTGGAAACCCAAGTATGTTGTTGAGAAAACTTCCACGAGGGTCCCGGAGAAGGTTTCAGCAAACGGATAGGAGAGTTCTTATCTGAGGAAAAAGGGGCGGGTGTAAATGAAAAGAGGAAAACAGACTTTTCATTGAACTTGATGAAAAATACTTCAGGACCAGTTTAACATATATATGTATATATATAACTTGCTGTAGCATACATTATATTATTCAAGTTAATTAAGGACTAAGTTCTACATCTCTTCACAACATCGTGTGCCACGTCTTTACCCGACGTTATACCGACTGGGGCTGGAATTTCCACAACATATCTCATGCTCGAAGTACTCAGTGGTTGACGAAGGAGAAAGGGGGTGATAAATACAAGCATTTCTACAACAGGTTTTACAAGGTACAAGAGAATTTCAGTTATGATCAAATGCAGTTTATTTTATCAAAATCGCAAAGAAAAGGAAGAGAAGCTGGGAACCTAGACAGCATAATGCAGAGCCTGCTTTATGGGTTTCAAACACTACAAAGCCTGTGTGCATGTGTAGGGCAACATGGATGATGTAATCAGAGAAGTGATCCTCATGGACTAGCCAAAAAATGATCTGAATTTCCAGGCCTATTTCTCAGTACAATCGGGTGCACCGTTGCAAAATGACATATCCGCAAAATCTTCGGATCCATTCTCAGTGTTTACACAAAGGCAGGCCTTAGGAGAATAAACGCAACACGAAAAATCTCTGGCAACAATGCCACGATGAGCATCGGCTACATCAACAGCAGGCTCAACAGCAGGCAGTGCAATAGCAGTGCCAGCAAGAGCGAGGAGGAAGGTAGCAGTCCAGGGTTGCATTTTTAGTTTGGGGATTTGTATAAATGAAGTTGAGGCTTGTGAAGATGAGAAGGTCGGAAAGAAGTACAGAGTATAAATTAAGTTTTGAAGGACTGTAGGCAAAGGTAACTGTGTGGAGTTATAGAACTGTTGTAGATGTGAAGAAGTAGTAAACAGACTGATTACCATGGAGGAGGGAAAGGTCTTATATACATGCCTGAATAGATTCTTGAGCAACACTTGGCCGAGTATGTCAAGCCATTAAGACTTCAACATCACAAGAGCTCTCCCGGGCAATGGACTACAGAGCACATAGAGGCGCGTGTATGGGCCTTATTTTTAGCTTTTGGCTATAATACCGTACCAGTGGGAGGAATGGATTACGTACTGATATAGGTAGGTATGTGTCTTTTTTTATGCTTTGAGATATATCTTAAACAGCAATAATGGTACAATCCTGAACTGGAACCAGGACCCTACATTCACAAGGATTTCCCTTGCGACTATCGTGTGTGGAATATACCGGGAACTCTCTGCGTGCTAGCCGCGATGCGCCACGCGTCCGCAAGCGCTGGGCTCATAACTTCATTAAGCGACAACCAGATCTAAAGACGCGCCTATCTCGGAGACTAGTATCAGACACTTGAATGTGAACATCTAGCAACTATGCTTAACTGTGTTCGGCTTGTAGAGAGTAAAATTGTGAAATACTGTATCCAATTAGATGATATCTGGAACTTTGATAAGACCGGCTTTATGATGGGCTCGATTGAGCCCGGAACAGCCGTTAAAAGGTCCCACAGGCAAGGGAGGCCAAAGCGAGTACGGCTTAGAGACCGTGACTGGATTACTGTGATCGAGGGGATCAATGCGGACGGTCAGTCGATCCCGCTGTTTATCAATAGTGCAGGCAAATATCACCTTGCCAAATGGTACCAAGAACGCGACCTCCCCAGCCATTGTGTTATTCCATTGAGCGAAAATGGATGGACTGATAATAAACCGGGTCTTGAGTGGCTAAAGAACTTTGATCGGACTACAGCTACAGCTGAGCGAACGAACAGTGGCTATCGGCTCTTGATCCTTGATGGTCACGAAAGTCACTACTCCGTCGAATTCGAGGAATATTGCAAGGAAAACAAGATCATCACGCTTTCCATGGCTGCTCATGCGTTTCATCTACTTCAGCCTGTTGACGTAGGGTGCTTGAGACCGCTGAAAAAAGCATACAGTCCACAAATAGAGCATTTGATCAGATGCTCTATAACCCGCATTTCCAAGACCGAGTTCTTTCCCGCCTTTCACGCCGCCCGCCAAGCTGCTATTATAGAAAACAATATCAAGCAAGGTTTCAGAGGATTTGGGCGTGCTCCCATTAACCCAGAACATGTCATTTCGAAGCTCGATGTGCAGCTACGGACTCCGACGCCTCCCGTAGAGGTCACAATACCATCGACCCCTTGGACTACAAGGACCCCAAAGACAGTGCCAGCGGACTAACCGCATTCTGAGTATCTGGAAGGAAGGATTAGAAATCGCAAGAGCAGCTCCCCTGAGTCAATAGTGAAGCATTTTAAGAAGGCCACAACTGTTGCTATGCACGAGATGGGACTTCCTACAGGAAAGGATTCGACAATTTGAACAAGAAAAAAAGACTCGAGGGCGGCGCCAGAGAGGAAAAAGGACTAGGACACAGAAACAAGGGGGGAAGCATTACAATCAATTGGTCAGATAGATGTTAATGCGCAGGTAACACCTGAATGCTCGAGAGGCGGTTACGGAAGGTCACAAGGATCAAAATTTGGGCAGTCTAGTATTACCAAGAATACCGGACATGATGAAACAGTTTGTCCGAGCCAATTAAGGTTAATAGGGAATAATATTATAGTGATTAATTTTAATTGATCTGATAGAATATGGTGTTTTTATTGTCAATTTGATTCGGAGTGTTGGGACGCCTTGCTCATCTGGGGACGTATCGTATAGATCACAATGTTCAATCGTGCAGGAGATGTATAGTGATTCTTAGCCTTACCTAGATCCTGTATCGCTGCCTGACTATAGGGAAGCAATACTGTGATCTGTGTGGTAAAAAGGCGTTGTCCTCTTCTTTCTAAGATTCCTGCGGAGAATAATTTGCTTTAGTAGGCCTTGATTAGTCAGCCCCGAAGCTGACTACCCTAACGCTGATAAATCACCTCTGCCAGGTCCACTAATCTAGTCACGTCGGAGTGTTAATAAAAGTCCGTTGTCCGCTTCCTGTTGCAAGGCGCCGTAACGACCATCCCTGAAAGTATTAGCTGTAATTAATTGCTTGTATTAGCTATTTAACTCTTTTCCTACCACCCAGCTTCTCTAGAATGATCCTTTTATGGATGAGATGAGCATGGGTGTCCCAGTAGACTCTTAGGGCTTTGCCCTCCGCGGATATAAGTGGCAGAAGCTGCAGCTAAAGTCACATGTAACCTTGCTCCCAGGTATGGTCGTCATGGCGCCTCCCTTGCAACAGAAAGTAGCGTTACATGTCACAACCCCGAACCCCGACGGAGGCCTACCGAGACTTCAGCTACGGCTTCAGCCACTATATCCATAGAGGGCCAACCCCCCGAGATACTACTGGTACACAAGGCATATTTCACCTATAAAGGCGCCATCCTTCAGAAGTCGTGTTGTTAGATAGAACGGTAGACACAAAGTGGAAAGTAATACACCTAATTGTGATGACGTACATGATATACGAGCGTCTCAGTTTTTAACACCTCCCTCTTAGAGATTATAATGAAAACACCACAAACTATTTAACTAATCCAAACTAGTCACTATACTCTTCTCCAGAGGTCGTAATCACTACCTGGCAGGTCCTTGCACTATGCCCGGACTTAATGCAAACACCACACCGCTGAACCCCCGGTCGCGCCGACCTTCCTTGACCACCACCTTTCAACAATTTGTCCGCTACCTGAGTATCAACATCTATTTGACCAATTGCCCGTCTTCCTTCCTCTACTGTCATTCTCCCTCTTTTCTGCAGTCTAGTCCTTTTGCCCTCCGGCGCCGGCTTAGTAGCTCATTTGCCTGACGAAGATCTTGGACCTCAGCCTTTAATAAGGCATTCTCATGCAAGACTGCCTTAGTACCCTTAGAAAGAGACCTAAGAACTCAGTCTTTGAAACATGGGTTATAGAACATCTAATCAAATGCTCGATTTCTCGCCCATAAGCTTTCTTAAGTAGCCCGAAGCACCCGACATCAAGAGGCTGCAGTAGATGACACGAATGAGGTGGCATACAAAGTGTGATAATCTTGTTTTCCGCGCAATATTTCTCAAACTCGACGGAGTGGTGACTTCCGTGCCCATCGAGGATTAGAAGACGATAGGGACCAGTTGATCGGTTGGTTGTACACCGGTTAAAGTGCTTTAGCCACTCGAGACCCATCTCATTATCGGCCCAGCCATTTTGAGTCGTCGCAATAACCTAATCGCCTGGGAGGCTGCTTTCTTGATACCAGCTAGCGAGGTGATATTGGCCTGCACCAACGATAAACGGCTGGATCTCCTGGCCTTCCGCATCAATCGCTTGAATGACTGTAATCCATTCCCGGCTTCCAGGCTGCACTGATTTTGGTCGTCCACGCCTTTCCGCACCTGTAACAACCATCCCACTTGCAATAATGCCCATAAGAAAGCCAGTCTCATCAAAGTTCCAGACATCAGCTAGGCGGACACCATATTTCACGATTGTATGCTCCACAAGCCTGAACCAATTGTGAATAATAGTAGGATCTTCGCATTTGGCTCTCTGGTAGTCGTATTCCCGAAAGAAGCGCGTCTTGAGCTCTGGTTGTCGCCTGACGAAGTTGGGAGCCCAGCGCTTGCCGACGGGTGGCGCCTCGCGGTCTGCGAGCCGTCAGTTGGCCATTTCTTCAACAGCACGCGGCCAGGGGGGGGATCCTCGCGAATCTAGGTCGAGAATAAATTAAATAATGATCTGTTCCTCTAGATCAGATAGTCGGCGTGGATTCGGGATGGTATTGCATCGCGATTGGATGCCATTATGCCGGCGGCGAAGCCTAGGCTCAGAGACGTCGGATGCTTAGTTTTGTGTTTTTTGAAGGGCCTGAAGGGCAAGACGAGTTCTAGCCTATACATTTGGCTCTGGCATATTTTGTGGTTGAGAAGTAATTGATTAAATGTCAAGATTAGTGTAGCAGGGAAAAGTGCGACGCTCGCCCGTCTGCGACAATCGCCTATCATGTACGTTACCACCAACACTTATCTGCGTCGCTTGCTTACCAAGCACGTTATGCCAAGACCAGCAATCACCATCTAGGCGCCTCAGCATTGTCCCTCAGCCTCAGACCTAGACTAACGTAAATTACAAGTAAGCGCCCAATTTTTTACCACGTAAAGTGCACGATAAGCGAATGCATCAACTATGCCAATGCGCCAAAATATCGACCGTTAAGACAAAACACATCATAAAAACACGACACGGCATCTAATTGATTGAAACTAATTGTTATACTCTTCTGTAGACACTGTGGCAACTATTTGACATGTTCTTGAGTTGTAACTAGTCTGACCAGACGTTCTACACCGCCTTACCCTCGGTGGCCCTGGCCTTCCCTGACCACCACGTCTGGATAATTCCGTCATCACCTGCTCATCAATGTCTTTCTGATCAATTTCATTGCTTCCCTCTCTTGCAGTGACCTTGCCTCCATTCCGTAGCCGGGTCCTTTTTGCTCTAGGCTGCTTACTAACAATCATGTGTCTGTCGAAGCTTCTAGTTCTCAGACTTCAACAAGGCATTATGATGCATTATTGCCTTTGCTTCCGTTGAAAACGACTTAAGCGCCTCAAGAATTGATGATTGGGAGCTACTTTGATGCCGCCTTACTCGTCTTTCGAGGTATTTAGATTGTGAGCTGACCTCTAGCACTGTCTTTGGGGTCTTTGAGACCCAAGGGTCAGGGAGGCTGACCTCCTCTGTAGCCGGTGTTGGAGTCCGTAGCTGTACATCAAGCTTTGATGACATTTTTTGCTTTCGAAAACCTCCCTCTATGTTACTTGTAATGGCGGCTTCATAGGCGGCATGAAAAGCTGAAAAGAATTCAGTTTTGGAAACACGGGTTATCGATCATTTGCTCAGGTGCTCAATTCCTCGGCGGGCCTTGGAAGAAGGCCCTGTATGTCTGATGCTAACCCTAACATTTGGACGAACTAGATCAGGATCAGCAAGCATAATAATCCTGATTCATGTTACTGACATTGGGTGACCACAATTCGTTTCTATGTAAGTTGCTTAAAACTCACTGAAAGGTACTACCCTAATACAGTTGGGTGCTATAATTGACATGGCCTGGGGTGTTGACTCTAGATCGATATGTTAAATATAATCTTGGAAGGTAGGTATGTACATCTTGAGTGATGACAGCAGGTTATATCCCGGAAGTCCGAGAATCAACCTTAGAAGGCATAATAGCTTACATATAGATATACTTCTACTTGTTATATTGTAAGACAGTTCAACATGTAAGGCTTTTTCTATCATAGAAACAGTGGTAAAAAGTCAGAGCCTTGATGATCAAGATATATCACTATCCCCCTGCTTTCTTATGCTGTGGTTCACACTCAGCTTATACCTGCCGATTGATGAAGGTATGTATGAACTTACGAGCAACCGAAGTCAGGCTTACCAGGATTGCTGGCCCTCGCCAAGTTTAGCCAAACGTCAGGGGTAACAGACATAAAGGGCCCTTTCCAAGGCCATGTGTTTGGTCTAGATACTGTAGTGATGGATAAATAAATTAGTTGAGAACCGCTTTCCAAACAAGAATTAGACAGACACAATTAACACCAATAATGTCACATTCCTTCTTCATCTCACTCTAGGATATTCAGTCCGTCCTCCTAATATTTACCGTGAGCTTCCGTTTTTCAACAAGAGGTTGTCAGATGACAACATTGATAAGCGAGCTGTCAGAGCATGACCAAACCAAAACCAGTATGTGGACAGGAGCACCTGGCTATAATAAAATAATAAGCCTATTGTAAATCCCTCATGACTAGTAATTTGAATCAATGTAAGCAACTTAATGACATATGCCAACGTACAACTGCCTATCGTCATACGATACCTTCGTAAGCGTAGTTGATGTATGTCAATTTATATTTGTTTCTTGTTCACCTCAATGACATTCTTTTACGAAATCAAGACCTTTGTGAATTAAGAGACAACAAAATAGTTGCATGGTTGTAATTATTTCAATAGATACAAAGGCTTCCGCGAGATGTATATATAGTGATGCTGCATTTCAAACCTGAGAGCCTACTTTCTTCTTTTTTCAGAGCAAAATCAGGCTGTTACTTCTCATACCTATCTCACCCTCACCTAAAACGTGTTTTTGAACACTGATTCCCCTCATTTGCTCGTCCATATTCACTTTCTCTCAATCTTTTTGCCTCTGCAAGTCTATCGACTCCCAAAACAAAAGATACACCACAACACATTAGTTATCAAATATGCAACGTTGGGCCATTACCCTACTTCTTGCCTTTGCTGCTAGTTCTATGGCAGTGCCTGTTAAGAATTCTGAAAACATGCCTGGCGCTGATGACAGTCTTGGTGGACTTGAAGTGATCCCCGGCTGCATTTATTTGGATGGTGTTTGCTGGTGCGTAAACCAAGCAACGGGGGAGGGTCTTATTGCAATGCCACTTTTTTGGTGCTTTAGTTTTGAGTAGAGAATTAGTGGTACATGGAAGCTGTTCTCAGCCTTTGGCAAATCGCTCCTTAATGCGGAGATAGTTAGAATCTTAGATAATACTTACAACAAATATACCTAATCAAGCCTGAACCAATGTCGAAAAATAGTGGGATCTTCGCATTTAGCTTTATATGGTTGTGTATATGATTAGGTTGCGTCGTAATGTCTAGTTGTCGCTTGACGAAGTTGGAAGCGCAGCATTTACCGACAGGTGACGTCTCGTGGTCGGCAAGCATTTTATTAGCCATTCCTTTAACACTACTAAGTTGCGGAGGAAATCCTTGGGCATCCAGACCGAAAATCAACTAGACATTAATTTGTTCTCCTGGGCCAGGCAGTTTCCGTGATTTGGGGATCTTGTCATGTCGAGATTGAATTCCATTGTGCCAGCGACGCACCCTACAATAGTCCGCTTCCTATGCCCCTACAGTCTGACGGAGACTCAATTTGGGTCATTTTGAAGGGCTAGGAGAGCAAGAAGTATATTATCCCCGTTATTGGGTTAAGGCATATTCAATGGATGGGGGTTGTTTGATCAAATGGATGGAAGCAAAGTTGCTGGTATGAGCTCAGAAGGGAACTCCCCCTGGCCGCCAAGTCTGTGTGCCTCTAATAAGATGGGATGTTTTAGTTTGTAGAATGCTTATGCTTGGTCTTCAGTTGGCTTGTTTCAATCTTAGCTAACACAAATGACAACATGCATGATAAGCAGACGCACCAGTCGCGTGGGCACCAAAAATACTTTCCAAGGGAAATCAGGCAATAATTTGTCAGAGTGCCCTGTTGAAGTCCGAGGTTCAGACCATTTGACAGGCAAATTGGCCCCCTAGCAACTGCCATAGAGCAAAAGAAAACCTACCTACAGAATGGGGGGAAGATGACTGCAAATGAAGAGATGGGCAAGATCGATTGGAAAGATGTTAGTGTGCAGGTGATGGCGGGATTATCGATACGCAGTAGTCAGAAGGCTAAGGTCGGCAAGGCCAAGGTAGCGTAGAACTTATGCCAAGGCTATGCTGGTCATAGCTTAAAAGAAATCTCGGGATCTTGAGCTTGAACTTGAATTGAGTAACGGACGTCGTTGGTACTGGGATAACTGCGCAATAACAGTGATTACTTTCAGATATCGTGTTGTGTTTTATGCTATACTTTGCCTTGGGGGCTAATATTCTTAGTGCACTGCTTATCATGCTGGTCAAGCTCGTCGGAAAAGTAAAAAAACAACCGACACCAGGAATGTAATGCGAAAAAGTCCGTTCCCTTTCCAATGAACTTCATCTCTAAAACCCGAGTCGGAGTTTCTGGCTTCATCACAAAGATTCCGCCACCCCACTACACGGAAGAGAGGTAACTATGTTTCCTCAACTTACGTAAACTAGTTGCGCTTAGGCCACAAAACCGTCCGTTACAATGACAACAATCAACATGTGGCTGACCTGGTACTTTTACCAAGCCCATTACTTATTGCCGTGCCCTTTCATCAACCGGCAAACAAACGGGATAGGCTTGATTTCTATTAACCAACAACGAGCTCTAGACATACATAATGAACTACACTCCATCTAAGTTGTTTCAGTCCTAATTCATCTTGACAGTATTTGCACGATATGACATCCTAAACTTTAACCAATTTTCAAAGCCCCTTGACATTATTTTCGAGTGAATAGATGCAGGCAAATAGCACTCGCAGATGGCGTTTGGAAAATCTCAAGTGCTGTGTAGTGCGGCTCTTAGCTCATCTACATCATTGTTGTACAGGTTCTACCAATGGCTAGCCAATGCAGCCCTAAACTTAGCATTAAATATCAGCTTTACGCTTTCACGACGGATAGGGGCCCTCCCTGCTTGGTAATGCAGAGAAAGAAAGGAAGGCAAGGGGAACAGACTGCCATGGTGTCGTGAAATCGCTTGCACGCATTAAACTTACCTTCCTCTTCCCTCCCCGGAAGGCCCCGATCAAGAGCTTTGCACCTAGGTCTATAGTCATGTGTTCTTGTCTACACGTCGGCATAGTCATGTTCTAGCCCGTGAAAGGACAGATGAAAAATAGGATAGTTTGTCCAACGGCCGGCCGGAGGAATTGCAAATCCATGTTAAAATATCCGTTATTAGTGAATTACTCCAACCAAGAGAATCTTCCAAAATCAACCCATCCCACCTGGATCACCCAAGTCACAAAACGCAATACGTGAGCCAACAGTTGGTCTGTTAGCATGTTGATTATCAAGCATCAATTCCCCTGTCCATGTCCAGGTCTTAAATCAACACCCGGGATATGTAACAACAGTTTTTCCGTGCCCGCATCATAACCTACTCGTATAGAGCGTATAGCAGTATGCTTAATCGGAAGTTAGGGCATTGTAAGCGTTGCATACGTTTTAAACAACATCTTCCGGCGGCCATCCTCATAAGCTAAGAATCCAAGTTTTGGCTGGCTTTAAGCTTAAATGCTTAGCCTGGCGCTAAGGGGTGGGTCAGATCATGTTGCGTGGCGCACCATGCAAGTTGAGTGGCGTCGCACGCCTCTTGTGGCGGAACACACATGAAAGGGTTGACACCCTACCACCTCATCCTCATGAGTTCAAACATGAAAGAAATGAAGTCTTGAGAGAGTATGTAGAGTAGAACTTTAATAAATCAACCGATTCAAACCAATGAGATCTATTCTACAGATCATGATGTTGCAGTGAAGGTTGTTGCGCGCATGAGTGAAATGTAGCGCTTGTGTCTGTTTCCTTCGTACTGATCTAGAACGCAGGTTGCAAGAACTCTTTGCTAAACCTCCAACATGTAAACAAACATGCCTCTTTTTATTGCTCTCCTAGCTTATCAGGATTGGTTTTTAGTGTAAAGATTTGGCCACTAAGCTGGACGAAAGCGGGCTTCTAGGAGATCCCCGGCTGAAGCTCCGATAAACTAATAGAGCATCTCTCTTATCAGGAAGGCCAGTATGTAAGGTAAAGGGGTACCGAAACTTGGGAGCGGGGTAAAGATACGAGGTCAAGGAAAACTGAATGGAATGGCTGGACCTATAATCTCACATTTCGGTATTTTGACATTGATTGAACACGTGTCACTAATCTGAGCCGAGGTTACTAGGATTGCTGACCCTGGCCAAGTTTGGCCAGACGTTAGGGTTAGTATCTCGGTCTAGATAATGTCATGAGATCCGCACTTGAACCAAGAATTAGAGAGAAAGACAGGATAAGAAATCACAGATCCCTCTTCTTCTCATTGAAGGACATTCAGTAGGTCCTCACAATATGTACATCAGGACCACTATTACTGTTATAGGATTTCAGCAACCTAGGCAAGTATACAAGGCATAGGTGCCATCCTTCAGAAGTCATGTTGTTAGATAGCTGTAGAAATGAAGTGGAAAGTAATAAACCTAATTGTGATACACCTAATAAGGGCTAATTAGCGTGCTCCGCAAGCAAGTGCAACAAAACTCTCCCAACCTCTAATTATCCCTTTTGATGAATTAATTCTCCACCACTAGATGTAGTTAAGATAACATACTTCGCACCATTTGAGCCCTTCAAAATGACCCAAGATTTAGTCTCCGACGCGCTGCAAGCCTCTACCAGGTGCCTTCCTGAACGCTGTATCACTGATAGAAAGCTAATTTTTTCTCAACGCAATGCCATCCTCAAAATCACAGAAGCTGTCTGATCTAAAAGAACACTTCGCCGACCTGGACTCGCAGGGATGTCCCCGGTGTCAGCATCATGTTGAAGAAATAGCTAATCGACTGCTCATCGACCGCGACGTGTTACCTGTCGGTAAGAACTAGGCTTCTCACTTGGTCAAGCGATACTCAGACCTTAGGATACGTTTTCATCCTGAGTATGATGGTGAGGCGGCCATATGTGGACATTCGGCCATGATTTGTGATTGGTTTAGGCTCGTAAAGAACAAGATCGCGAAATGTGATACCAACCTCGCCGATATCTACAACTTTGGCGTGACCGGCTTTACAATGTGCGTTATTGCAAGTGGAATGTTGTTTCCAGCGCAGAAAGACATGGGAAGGTTGAATTAGTGCGGCTTGGAAACCGGAAACGGGCTATTAGAATTCGAACGACCAATGCCTAAGACTGGGTGATTGCGCCGTTCATCTTGGGCGCGGGCTAATACCACCTTGCCAACTAGTACCGAGAAAGCAGCCTCCCTGGCTACTCGATTGCTTCTTGATTTTGGGTGTTTTGGGGCCGCTCAAAAAGGCATACGATCGACTTGGGCTTCTAGCTTTGTCGGGTGAGAACCTGACCTCAGGACACTTTCCTTTCGTAAATGCGACTCACTAGCAGAGGGTCAAATGCGATGGTCTGACCGTTACTGGTAATTGGCTTGGGCTTGTAGAAAATAAAATCGTGAAACACACGGTGTCCTCTTCTCTCATATCCCCAACTTTTATGAGACTTGCTTTGTAATGAGCTTCGTTGTCAGGCAAGCTGAGTGGGCGTTACCGGCGCGGAAATTCGAAATCAGTCCAGCCAGGAAATAGAGAATGGGCTATAGTCATTCGCGTCATCAATACAGAAGACTGGGCTATCTAGCCGCTCACTGTGGTTGCGGACTAACATCACCTTGTCAACCGGTACTAAGAAAGCAACCTCCTGGACCATCGGGCTATTGCCGCAACTCAAGATGGCTGGCCTGATAATGACACTGTTCTTGAGTCGCTAAAGCACCTAGATCCGCATCCAAGTGCCCGGAAACGTAGTAAATATTGTCTTCTAACCCTCGATAAACCTGAAACCACTGGGCTGACTTTGAAGTCTATTGTAACAAAAGCGGCATTATCATACATTGTATGCTGCCTAATTTGTCTGACTCGGTCCAGCCTCTTAATTTTCAATGTTCTGGGCCGCTCAAAACCACATATGGCCCGGAAATAGAGCATAGGATTAGATACTCTGTAGCCTACATTTCAAAGACCGACTTCTTTCCGGCTTTTCATGGCGCCCACTGAGCAACCATGAGATAAAGTGAAATCAAGGAAGGTTTTAGAGGGGCTGTGCTTGTGCCTTTGGGCCTGGGAACTGTGATATCTAGGTTTCATTTGCAGCTACAGACTCTAACACTGGGCAACCTTCCTTGGCAGTGGAAGTCCTCACTTATAAATCGACTGCCTAGCCTTTTCTTCTTAGTAGTACCGAAAGTTTCCTCATTTTCAAATGCGGTGGTCGTTGTGGAATTTCACAGTTTGGATTCGCCCGCAAAGATACCTGGAATTCTAAAGGGGAGGCACGTGGCGGATCTTCTCGGTACTTACCATACGTGATTTGCTGGAATGATGTATAGTTCAAGTGCCAATGTCGATAATGGAGTTTGCTACTGGTCTCTCACAGCTCTTTCTGGAGTTGACAGGAGTAATATTAGCCGGTTGATGCTTGGGAGTATTTTGTTTCGCCGTGGTTTTTGCAACACTACCATCGTTGTTGACTTAAAGATCTCTGGGTGACATATATCATTTAAGCCGTTTGAGTAGGTTAACAATGTGAAAGTTGCCATTAGAGATGTCTGGTCTGAAACTATGAAACTAGCTGCACCTCAATTCCTGTCCGTGAATACTGTCAATCTTGTTTCTTCGGTGGTAAACCAGAACTCTAGCTCGCCTCTCATTTCAAAACACCTCCAACCCTGTTCACTGTGCTCATGTTCCTGTGTATGCATGAAGTTGACCAAGGTTACATTCGCTGTGTACAAATGCCTAGATTGGGAAGAGATCAGAGAACAGTAGCACATGTACATCGGATTTGTGTAATGCTGAACCTGGTCAACACCGAGTCGACACTGTCCGAGCGACCGTTGTGCGCCATTCTGGTATTGCAGCAAGATGCCCATGCAAAAGCCACTTACTCCGTTGCTGAAAACACTGACATGATGGACATTCCTCAGCGAAGCTTTCGAAAAAAAAGCATTTCGGAGTGGAGGACTGGCAACAGCCGGGTTATCAAATGAGGTTATCACATATGTATTTTGCATTTCCATGGAGTAGGCTCCAATAACGGAGACGGGCCCTAATTCGACTTCGTTGTATATCAATGTTGTTGGAAGTGAATGGCTGAGCACCATACGCCGCGCTCGCATGGAATGAGTAAGGCCAACTAGTACATCACCTGCTAGTCTCATGCGGAACTGATGGGGTTAGACTTCTTCAGTGTAATTTATTATTGATGAGATTAAACTTACAAGCCAGCACGTACCGAAGGAGCCGGGGCTACCATCGAGTGATACAGGCGCACCTAGTGCAACAAGAGAGTCATTTTGTGGAAATGGAATATAAATCCAAGTGGCCAAGTGTCGGCGAGTGGGATGTAGCTGTTGGAGGACTTTCTGGGCACTTGGAGCTTTCTCTGTATGAGCATGGATGGCGAAAATGACGCCATATGAGTAGAAGAAAGTGAGCCCTTTGGCTTGGCGCAAATCGAAGGTGCTGAAATGTGTGGAGGGGCGGATATTCGCGGGATGAAGTTGGCATTGACGGAGGTAGGGGGGGGTTGGCGTGTCCCAAGTTTGAAGTCCATAGGACGTCGCGGGCAACTCTAAACGCAAGAATCCAAGCTGCGCTTCAATGTAAGTTTCAAAATACTTCCGACTTTATATTTTTATTTAAGAAGTGTAGGACTTACCTTGAAGTGTGCAATGACACCTGCGAGCTTCCATTGATCTGTGACGACGAATACGCGGTCATCGGTCCTCCATGTTCTGAGCGGTGGCCTCATAGGCAGTCTCTTGATTTCTTGGATACCCCATGCGTCAATGGTCAAAATAAAAACTGCTAGTTCGTGCGGTACGACAGTAGTTGTTGGCTGACCACCACGTTCCCATGTCAAGACTGTAGACAGGGGGATTGATAACATTTGGTCTGATGAAGAAGTAGATAATTGTTGTTCAAACAAAGAAGCGGAGTGAAACCGCCAGAACGAACTTGACGATGAGTTATCATAAATCATTTGAACTATCTCCAAGGGGAGCTTCTTCATCTGTGGGAGGCCAATCTTGTCAAACAATGACCAGTCCGGTTTGATGGTCGTTTCTTGAAGGCAAAAGTGGGGAGCTTGACGCCATGGAGTTTGCCAGGCGGTGGCAATCCACAGGCGGTCCAACGAGCTGTTTATATCGAAACGCTTCGAGACGAATTGAAAGCAATCACTATGAACAGTTGAGGCTTCAGGATTACGCATAGTGCAACAGCCTGGCTTGCGGCATCGGATAATGCCGTTTTGATCTGGCGTTTGCACATCGTAGTCAGGGAAGACGCATGGACCGAGGAATCGGGAGAATCCAGTTGAGTCATCATTGCCGAGAACTTCATGAGATTTTGTTGAACTAGAGTCAGTGCTATGAGCTAAGAAGTGGACGGCTTGGTTGTGAACTCACTCAGGATGCATTGGTCAAGGACTTCCATTGGATGGCTACAGATGCTACAATTCGGTCGAACGCCGACATGATGAATTGTTCGAGGCTCAAGGTCATGTCTGGGCTTCATGATTAATAAAAGATTGAGAACTTCTAAAACTGCGAAATAATGTTGAAGGCAATGAAGCAATAGAGATTGGGATATGCTCTGATGGCGTAGGTCCTTTGGGGAAATGATGTACGTTGAAGTTGGGGAGGAATGGGGAGGAATGGGGGGGGGGAGCTGTTTATGTATATCATAGAAGTGGGGCATGGTGCCCCACATCGCTATTGTATTGTTGTTGACATCTCAGCTCCACTTTAGACAGCATCAGGCAGCTACTCCATGCTGCACATGCATGTCATGATATGTGCAGCCAGTCATATCTTGATATGGACAGATCTCCTCCTTCCTCCTTTAGCCTTCGCTTTTCACTATGCTTACTAACTGCACACCGCTTTCATCACTGCGCCAACTGAAGTGGAGATCCAGCTCAAGGTTAATATGAATGTGATAACGCGCGGGGTAAGCAAAGCAGATAAGTGAGCGACGCACTTTTATCAACCTTTCGAATTAAATTCGCAATATGAACACCACAATCTATCCGATCAGTTAAAATTAATGACTGTATCATTCCTCGTTGACCTCGACTGTCTCCTGACAGGTCCTTGGATTATGTCCTGTCTTTCTGCAAATACTGAACTGCCAAACCTTTGCTCCTTGTGACCTTCCGTGACCGCCTCTCTAGGATTCAGCTGCTACCAGTGCATCGATATCTATCTGGATAATTGATTGTAATGCTTCCCCTATATTTAAAGACCTTCCTTCTGTATTCTAGTCCATTTTCCACACCGGCGCTGCCCTACTATCGTATTTTTCTTGCTCAAGTTGTGGAACCCTGCCCTATAGTAAGACCACCCCATGCATAATAACAGTTGCTGCCTTCTCAAAATGCCTCACAGCTTCAATTATTGACTTGCGGGGGCTGCTCCTATGATTTCTAATTCTTCCCTGTAAATACTTGGAATGCGATTGGGCCTCCAGCACTGTCTTTGGGGTCCTTGCAGTCCAAGGGGTTGATGGTATCGCCACCTCTACGGAAGGTCTGCGAGTCCGTATCTGCACATCAAGCTTCGAGATGACATTTTATGGGCCAAAGGGAGCAATCCTAGCTTCTCTAAGACCTCCCTTGATATTGGTTTCTATAATAGCAGCTTGGCGGGCGGCGTGAAAGGCGGGAAAGAACTCGGTTTTGGAAATGCGGGTTATAGAGCAACTGATCAAATGCTCTATTTGTTGACTGTATGCCTTTTTCAACGGCCCAAAGCACCCTTCGTCAAGAGGCTAAAGTGAATGAGAGACATGAACAGGCATACGGAGCGTGGTAACCTTGTTCTATTTGCAATATTCCTCGAATTCGCTGGAACGGTGACTTTCGTGACCATCAAGGATCAAGCGGCGATAGCGGCCGTTCGCTCGCTTAGCTGTAGCCTGACCAAAGTTCTTTAGGCACAACTTGTTATTAATCCATTCATTTTTGCTCTATGCAATAACCCAATCACTGGGGAGGTCGCATTCCTGGTACCACTTGGCAAGGTGATCTATGCCTGCACCAATGATAAACGGCGGGTTCGACTGACTGTATTGGTCCCCTCACTCACAGTAATCCATTCACGATTTCCATGCGGTACTTGCCCCGGTCTTACTTGCCTGTGGGACCTTGTAATGACTGTTCCGGTCTCAAACAAGCCCATTATAATGCCGGTCTCATCAAAGGTCCAGATATCGTGTAATCGGATACCGTATTTCGCAATTTTACGCTCTACAAGCCGAAACTAGTTAAGAATAATTGTCGGATCTCCACATTTAGCTCTCTGATAGTCGCAGCTCCAAGATGTACGTGTCTTTAGCTCTGGTTGTCGCTTGATGGAGTTATGAGCCTAGCGCTTGTCGACGCGTGGCGTGTCGCGGTTATGACGCACAGAGCTCTCGATATCTTCCACATATGATAGTCGGGAGGGAAATCCTCGCGAATCTAAATCAAGAATAAATTTGGTTAACATCTCCTCTTCCAGGTCAGATAATAGCTGTGGTTTCGGGATAGAATCATGTTGCGTTTGAATACCGCTGTTACGGCGGCGTAGCCTAGGCTCAGGGGTATTATACACCTTTGCAGCGCGCCGGGTACTTAATTTTGAGGTATTTTAAAGGGAAAGAAGGGCAAGAAGGGTCCTGGATTCAGTTGAAGATGGTGGCATTGTTGGTGGTCGAGAAATATCTGATGGAATAAAATTCTATGATGTAATAGGGACAAGCGCGTTGCCCACTTATCCATGTTGTTCGCTTATCACGCACGTCAATAGAAATGGATTATAACTCCTGAAACAGCCTGAGTATCAAGTTGCTGGTCCCTTCACACGCCATCTCAGGCACCGATATTAGTTGTTTACGTAATGGCCCTCTGAAAAAGTAGAGTTGCGGCCTCTGCGGCACCCCCAACCCGAGAATCTTCATGTGATACTTAGAGAATGGATTAATGACCTGCTCTCATCTAAAATTGCACAACAAGCCCGGTTTGCATACCCAAGAAGGTAAATACTAGGCTAGAGATCTCGCAATTGTGTACATGATTAGTTATATCATCATGTGTGACGTTCATTAGGCCAGGTTCAATAAGTGCGAAGTGCTCCTACGAGCTTTTTATACCCGCCCATGTAAGCTTTATGATGATCGAGTACGCCAAAAATGCCAACCTCTCGTTTTCACTTTTACTCACTATTTGTCAGCCAACAATCACGCCACGGTCAAAAATCGGGGCTTATATGACTCTCACCCTTCGCGCCCTTCAATATAACCTGGAATCACGTCTTCGATATACTCCAAGGCTATACCAGGTTCCTCATTATGCCCTTCGTTGCCGGTTCAAAGGCTTCCCACCTCGAAACTATACCATCTTCAATTTGTAGAGACTTTCAGGCCGAGAGGAACATGTGATAGTCCAGCTCATGTTTGATCCGGATTCATGAGGGTTTCCCCTCGCGACTATATACCGTTGAAGAGATAGCCAAACGACTGCCCATGGACCACAACGCGTTACCGGCCAGTAAACGCCAGGCTCACAACTTCGCCAAGCAACAGCTAGAACTCAAGAGGTCCTCAAATAGTAAATGACTACGAGAGCGCTAAATGTAACCATCCAAATACTAGTTAATTGGCTCTGTTCTTTGGTGGACAGAATCACGAAACATGACATCAACTTGACCGAATTCTGTAACTTTGACAAGTCTGGCTTCATGGTGTGTGCCATTGCGACTAGAGTGGTCGTTACAGACGAAGAAAGGTGTGGAAGGGCAAAACTAGTGTAGCCTGGAAGCTGGGAATGGGCCACAGCCTTTCTGGCAATCAATTCTGAAGGCTGGGTAGTTGTGCTGTTCATCCTGTTGTTGGCAAATATCACCTCGCTAGCTGGTACTGAGCAAGCAACCTCCCAAGAGATTGGGATATTGCCACGACTTGTAATGGCTGAGCTGGCAATAATACAAGCATTAAGTGGCCCAAAAACCCCGATTAAAACAAAGAGGCCTAATCGGCTGGTTGCTATCGCCTGCTTATTCTCGATAAGCATGAACGTCACTACTTTGTCGTGTTTGGGAGACTTTGCGAGGAAAACAAGAACATCACGCTTTGTATGCCGTATCATTCATTGTAACTACTCTGCGCCCTTACATTCCAGTGTATCAGGCTGCTCAAAAAAGCTTATATTCAAGAAAGTAGCATGTAATCAGATACTCTATAACTCATATCTCAAAGACTGGGCATCTCCTAGCCTTTCAGCCTGTATTTTAGGCTCCATAGGAGGAGGGACCGCCAAGGCCGCACTTAAGGGGGCTTTGATTTTCTACTTGCTCGAGAAAGTGAACCCTTAAAGCTTGATGTGTAGCTATGAACTCCAACGCTTGTCAGGGTGGTGGTTATGGCCTAGACCGCTTCAGTCTCTGAAGCCCCAAAAGCTAGCCCTGAGGCCGAACGTCTGTCTCAATATCCGGAAAGAAAATGAGAAGGCGTCAGAGCAGCTTTGCAAAGTCAAGTCTAGAAGCTCACAAGGCCCTCGAGAAAGAAACTAAGTCGGTTATACACAAGACCACCTTATTGGCGTCTAAGAACGAAGATGTTTGACGAGTAAATGAGATACTAAGCCGATGTCAGAGAGCTAAACAAGTAAGACCACTGAAAAGAGGAGTAGTGATAAGAGAGGGAGGAACAGAAGCAATGTAGGGGGCGGCTGGGTTTTTAAGGGGTGGTGTTCAAGGGAGGTAAGCGCCATCGGGCGTTCGGCAACGCAGGGTGTGCGGCAAGAGTGGCCATAATGCTAGAGCATGGCGGGTAGTGAAAGAGACCTCTTGGAAAGAATATAGTGATTTATGTTCACTAACAATTGAATTGCTACGTGTTTGCCGGGGATGATAGTGGTAAGGGTAAGTAAAGTGCGGCCTATACTTGGACGCGGTGCGTGCTTATCATGAGCCACTAGAACACAGTCGTCACGGAGTGCTTGCCAATGATTAAGAGTTGACTATTGCCGCGTGGCGGTAGCGACGGATATGAGTAGAGGTTACCGTTGACACGTGACTCCGATGTGTCCTAACCCTAAGTCACGTGATACACACATACTACATATTCTGTGATAGACTGACGGCTAGTTAGCGGAAAGTATAAGTTAATAGAATCAGAATCATCAAATTTAAGAGGAGTATCATCAACATGGCTGATAACGACTATTGAGACGCTAACATCGCCAAACAATGACTAGTCAGGTTTAACAGGCGCTTCGTCAGGGCAAAAGTGGAGAGCTCGACGACATGGAGCTCGTCACGCGTGGGCAATCCATAAGTAGTCCCAAAAACTGTCTAGATTGTAGCTTTGTAAAACGAGATCGAAATGATTGCCACGGGCGGTTGGGGGCTGAAGCATGGTGCTACAGCCGCTACAGTCCCAACTTACGACATCGAGGTGTACTGCTTCCATCCGGAAGTCAAAGAGTATAAACAGGGAATACGTATGGACCATGGAGTCGCGGGGAGGTAACCGAATCATCACGACGGCCTTAAAGGATCGAATTGCATCAACTAGTGATGAAGTATTAGAGATATGGCTTGTTTGCTAACTGAGTCATGCAAGACACATTGGTCAAGGTCTTCCATTGAATAGGTGTAGATACCGCAATGAGCTAAAGGCCGACATGACCTGGTTTTCATGAAACAGCTCCCATGCCGTATAATCAGCCCAGCATTTCTATAGGCAAAGAAAAGTATTCAAAAGAGTGATCAGAGCGGCGGAATCTAGCAAGTCTGCTACCCTTGGAGGCTAGACATGTGTGGAGAGTAAGGAATGAGGAGTCATATACCTACTAAAGAGGTGGGGCATCATGTCTTACGGATTCCTGTTGATCCATGATCCATTGTTCTGCTGTTGTACTAAATCAGGGGGAGTGGGACGTTTTTAGCTCATGTGTGTTAGTGATCTAAGTTAGGATTATCAGGATTGCTGACCCTGGTCTAGTTCGCCTAAACGTTGGGTGGGTTATCGTGAGACATAAAGGGCCTTCTTCCAAGGCTCATGTGCTTGGTCTAGACATGATGGTGATGGGTATATAAATTGGTTGAGATCTGCTCTTCAAGCAAAAATTGGACAGACGCAATCAACGTCAACAATCACTCATTCCGTCCTATCTTCATTCTAGAACATTCAGTATGTCCTCCTAATATTTACTGTTAGTGTAACAAATAATTTCTGGTGATAATTTTCACAGATACATGGCGAAATCAGCAACAGTCACTGGGTAAGAGTCAAGATTAGCGGCCGGCAGAACTGACTCCCGCGTTATAGTCTTGCTAGGTGAAAAAATGGGTTAAGATTCATGTAACGTGCATCATAAGCACGCGCTGTAGGCAAGTATGCATTGCAATTTTCCCTCCTAAATATACCTTTGGACTTGATTAGTTGATTCTTCAACCATTAAATATGTCAATCCCAAATACTGTCGCTCAAACGCTTCTTGCTCTTCACGCCCTCCATAAAACCCAAAAGTAAGCATATGAAGCGCTGCAAACCTCTAGAATTTTTGAGCATAAGCTACGTCGTCGGCTGAAGGCCATTCAATTGCGACAGGAATAAATCCCCCAATCATGTTGACTGTCTGGTTTTTGATAGCAGATTATTCTGTCCACTCTCGGCCTAGATTCATGAGAGCTTCCCCCCTGGCTATGTGGTGTGAAACAAATGGCTTAACGATTGTTTGCTGACCACAACGCGCCATCAGTCGGCCGGCACGCGTTGGGCTTTAAACTTCGCCATGCGACACTTAAAGGTCAAGACGCGATTATTTCAAATTCACGAGTACTAGAGAGTCTAGTGCAATGACCCAGCTGTGATCAGTACCTGGTTTATGCTTGCGGCGAACACAATTGTGAACTATGACGTTCGAACAAATGTTACCTGGAATATTGATGAGACTGACTTTATGATAGGCATGGTTCAGGGCAGAATGGCCGTCACAGACACAGGTACGTGTGGCAAGTTAAAATCAGTACAGCCTAGAAACTAGGGATGAATTGCGGTCATTCAGGCGATCAATGCGGAAGGCCGAGCCATTGCACCGTTTATGATCGGTACAGGCCAATATCACCTTGACAATTAGTACTGAGAAAGTAACCGCCCTGGAGACTGGGCTACCGTGATGACGGGAAATGGCTGGAATGATAATGAGACCAGTCTTGAGTGGCTCAAGCACTTTGACTGGTGCACAACCGATTCACCAGTTGGTGTCTATCATCTCTTGATCCTTGATGGCCAAGAAAGTCTCCACTTGATCGAGTTCCAGAGATATTGCAAGGAGAAAAAGATCATTAGGTGTTATATGTGACTTCACTTACCCTATCTGATTTAGCCTCTTGACGTCGGATGCTTTAGTGTGCATAAACACGCTTATAGTGAAGAAATAGATTATTTGATCACATGCTCTGTCACCCATTTTTCTAAGACCGAGTCCTTTCCAGCCTTCCACACTGCATTTCAGACGACTATGGTCGAAAAAAACACCAAGTCTGAATTCAGAGGAACAAGGGTTGCTCCTCTGGACTTGGAAAAAGTGGTCTCAAAGATTGATGTGCAACTACGCACTCCGATGCTGCCCGAAGAGGAGCCTGAGACCTGGAGCATTTGGACCTCACAGCTCCCAAAGACAGTGCTTAAGGCTTATTATCAGTCAGACCACCACGAGGGATTGGTCACAAGATACAGAAGTAAGTCACCAGAGTCAACTTTAGAAGCTTTGAGGTCTTCTTCTAAGGCAACTAAGATAGTTATGCACGGGGTTGCCTTATTGAAGGCTAGGGTCAAGGACTTTGAGCAGGTGGATGATATGCTGCGTCGGCGCTAGAGGGCAAAAAGGGGCAATTCTAGTAGAGGGATGAGGTCAGCCAATTGATCAAATGAACCTGGATGCACAGATGGTAGCCGAATCGTCAAGAAGTGGTGACCGAGGGAGGTCAGCACGACCGGGGGTTCGGCATTGTGGTGACTGTGGCAAACTTGTTCACGATGTAAGAAGAACATGCCAGGTAGTATTGAAGACATGTCGGGAATAGTATAGCGAATAATTTGGATGATGCTTTGTTACGTTTTAATTATAATTTCTAGGAAGGTTCAGGTTTTTGTTTCCCTCGCTTTACATGTGCGTTAGCTGACTTTCGAACTTGACCCGAAAGCATGCTCACTACCAGTTGATGAATGCTGGCTTTTAGATTAGGTTAAACAGCGGCTAGAGTTCAACATGCTTGTTATTGCATACAGCTGTAACAAGATAAAGTACAGACCTGGAGCCATTAGTGAAAAGTACAAAATGGTAGGACGTACCTAGTGTTCCTAGAATCAGAAGAAGGTATCTGTGATTTTTGGTTGTTACCTATCGATTTCATTATTGATTGAAGAGAAAGTCTCGTCCGGTTTATGTCTTTCTCACAGAAGTTTCCAGACCAAACGAATGGCCTGGAAAAAGTCCGCCATGTCTGATACTAACTCTAACGTTTGGTTGAACAGTTAGAGACAACAATACTAGTAACCCCGACTCAGGCTACCAACATCATGATAGTAAGACTAACATCTAATAGCTTAAACAGGGAAATGATATATCAAGTGGTTAGCAGAGAGCAATGAGAGATTGATTATTGAAAGGGTAGAGGGAGGAAGACGAGAAACTGAGCTAATGAACGTCGATGCCCAGGGAGTGGAAGTGACCAAGGAGGAACAGATGATGCTCATTGTGGAGAAAGTGGCAAGTCCGAGCATGATTCGAGAGCTTGTCAAGTAGCCATCGTTGGGTGTCTAAGCCGGAATTCATTTTGTGGGATCACCAGATGTGGTTACACGGTGATGTATAATCTCAGGGGCTATCATGTATCTTGTTATCACAAGTATCAAGTACATTACTGTTTCCTGTGTCACTTCTAATGTGTCATTTTGTGCGCAAGTTGTATTGCCTACAGGTAATGCTAGATATTCATCCGAAGTTGTTCCCGATTAGGGCTCGATTCACAAAAAAATCTTTTTCAAGACTTTCATGTTTGGTGGTGTCAGGTAAGGAAGGAAGGTGAGTGAGTGTGACACATTGATAATACATTCCTGGATATTTTGGAAAGTGGATCCCCCACAACAAGCAACTACACTAGTCCATACAAAATACACCAGCCCCCACGTCAACAAACCATAAACATTCATTCTTCATCAACTTCTCTTCTCGATTGCAATTTTACTTCTTTCATCAGGGCATCGAGGCAACTCGTTGCTATTTGTCTTGTTTCCATTTTTGAAGCTGGCAATTTGCCTTCAGGTTAGTAATGACAGCATCTTTGGAGCTAGTGAGCCCTTCTAACCATATTGAATAACCTTAGTTCCGCACAAGACCCCTAATGCCACATTTTATACCAAACAATGGAGGGAGGCTCGATGTCTCTTGAGGAAGAAATACACTGCCTTCAACAGGTCCTCCAAGCCATGACGTGGAAGAAGTGGGAATAAGCTAGCCTACAAAATTTCACGAATGCTTCGTATCTGGACACATACTGTTCATAAGCAAGAAGATTGCCACGCATCTGTTCACCACCTACAGCAACACGAAGCCAGTAGGTCGGCTACACCCTCGACCAATGGCTGGAGCGGCCATCCTGAAGCTTGAGGTGCTGGGAAGGGGTTGAACTATTGTTCCCCAGAATAGAAGGGCTTCTCCGATAGCCACATAAAGGGTCAGTGGTATATCCAGCTTTCTACTTTGTCTAAGTACTAATAGTTAATTAGGTGGCTGGTTTGAGAAGCGGAAGGTTGTGCAGCAAATTTTGTCTCGGCCTCACAATGACACACCACAGCCCAGCCATTCTTCGCTGGCCGAAGTGAACAACAACTCCGTCTGGTCCACACCACAGTCCAGCCACATTCGGCTGGCTGTAATGGGCGTAAATCTCATCTGGGCCTCGTGGCAGCACACCACAGTCCAGCCACATCCAGTTGGCTGGGGTGACCATGAACTTCGTCTTGGCCTTGTGGCAGGACACCACAGTCCAGCCACATCCAGTTGGCTGGAGTGACCACGAACTTCGTCTGGGCCTCGTGGCAGGACACCACAGTCCAGCCACATCCAGTTGGCTGGAGTGATCATGAACTTCGTCTGGGCCTCGTGGCAGCACACCACAGTGCAGCCACATTCGGTTGGCTGGAGTGGGCGTCAATCTCATCTGGGCCTCGTGGCAGGACACCACAGTCCAGCCATATCCAGTTGGCTGGAGTGACCACGAACTTCGTCTGGGCCTTGGCCTTCTGGCAGGACACCACAGTCCAGCCACATCCAGTTGGCTGGAGTGACCATGAACTTCGTCTGGGCCTCGCTGACGCACCACAGTCCAGCCACATTCGGTTGGCTGGAGTGGGCGTAAATCTCATCTGGGCCTCGTGGCAGCACACCACAGTCTAGCCACATCCAGTTGGCTGGAGTGACCATGAACTTCGTCTGGGCCTCGCTGACGCACCACAGTCCAGCCACATTCGGCTGGCTGGAGTGGGCGTCAATCTCATCTGGGCCTCGTGGCAGCACACCACAGTCCAGCCACACTCGGCTGGCTGGAGTGACCACACACTTCGTCTGGGCCTCGTGGTAGCACACCACAGTCCAGCCACATCCAGTTGGCTGGAGTGACCATGAACTTCGTCTTGGCCTCGCTGACACACCACAGTGCAGCCACATTCGGTTGGCTGGAGTAGGCGTCAATCTCATCTGGGCCTCGTGGCAGGACACCACAGTCCAGCCACATCCAGTTGGCTGGAGTGATCATGAACTTCGTCTGGGCCTCGCTGGCGCACCACAGTCCAGCCACATTCGGCTGGCTGGAGTGGGCGTCAATCTCATCTGGGCCTCGTGGCAGCACACCACAGTCCAGCCATATCCAGTTGGCTGGAGTGACCACACACTTCGTCTTGGCCTC
>JAXCEX010000230.1:0-37542 GCA_038382965.1 Ceratocystis huliohia
GCTTTTTTCATAGCGTGTAGTTTGAACTCTTTCATGATGTTACTACTGCAAGTGCTGTTTTCATAGTGTGTAGTCTGGATTCTTCCATGATGTTACTACTGCAAGTGCTGTTTTCATAGCATGTACTAAAAATGACGCCTTGATGATATCATCGTAGGCACTGCTTTCAGAATGTTTATTCTGTATGGCCGCCTAAAAGATGTTTTCGTAAGTGCCGTTTGACTCACATCGCCACAAGTGCCGTTTCCCTAATGTGTAGTTTGAATTCTTTCATGACTTTGCCATTGGAAGTGCTGTTTTCATAGCATATACCCCGAGTGCTGCCTTGATGATGTTATCGTAGGTATTGCTTTCAGAATTTGTACTCCGAATGGTGCCTAAAGGGCGCGGTTGTAAGGTGATACTTGTCTAGCACTTGCCACAGATCTTGTTTCTGACAAGTATATTACTGATTACTTCGTGATGATTCTATCGCAAGTGCCGGTTTCAGTGTGCACTTTGCACGCCACCTTAATTATGCTATTGTACGTGCCGCTGTCGAGGAGTGTATCCTGAACGCTGCATAGAACATGCTATCCTCCTCGCTGTTTTCATAGAGGATACTCCGAGTACTACCCGTACATACCGTTCTCATAGAGTGTATACTGGGTGCTGCCCATAACATCCTTTCGTCAGCACTATTTGCCTAGCTCTGGCCACAAGGCTTGTTTTCATGAAAAACACATCTAGTTCTTCTGCAACGATGGTATCGTAGACACCGTTCTCATAGAATGTATTCCGAATGCTACCTAAGAGATGGTATTGTAAGTGTTGTTTTCAGACAGTGTATTGTGATTGCGTCTTAGGCGATGCTTTCGTAATTGCCATTTGCCTGACATTACCACAAGTGCTGTTTTCGTAGCGTGTATTTTGAATTCTTTCATGATCAAGTCGTTGCAAGTGCCGTTTTCGTAGCGTGTATTTTGAATTCTTTCATGATCAAGTCGTTGCAAGTGCCGTTTTCGTAGCGTGTATTTTGAATTCTTTCATGATCAAGTCGTTGCAAGCGCCGTTTTCGTAGCGTGTATTTTCAATTCTTTCATGATCAAGTCGTTGCAAGTGCCGTTTTCATGTCGTGTATTCTGAATGGTGCCTAAATTAGTACTGTCATAGCTGCTTTTATCTAGTACTTGCCACAAGTGTCATGCTCATGACGGATATTGTCAGTTTTTTTCATGATACTTCTACCGCCGGTGCTGTTTTCGTAGTGGATCTTGCGAATGCAACTATGACGTTATTATCACAAGTGTTGTTTTGCTGATATGCCCAAAAACTGCCATTTCCATAGTGTAAGCTACCTCCATGAAACTTGGTCCAGGTACCGTACGTACCTATTGCCTATCCTTTTCCAATTTCTAGCCATGTAATGTTGATACTTCTGTAACTAGGTGTTTTGCTTATTCATCCAAGGAGCAAATTTTCTATAAAAAGGTATCGAGTCCCCCGCTTCTCGTTGCTGTCCATTTCCTATTTTCACCTCCCATCTCAACTTGAGAAAATATTTTCACCATATCTTCAAGCTATTTTTTTATTTCTTCTTAGCTCTCACTCCAGCCTTCATCTTTTCGGCTTTTTTCTTTTATACTTTGAGCAATCATGAATAACAGTTGCGGCAACAATGGCAAGGCTGTTGGCAAGACTATTGGCAAGTGGACTGGGACTGTTCACAAAATAGGCATTCCAAACCTCATCAGTGGCCGTCAGCACTTTGACGCCCCCAAGGGCGGTCCATCACCTGCTCCTTTTACTAACCTAAACCAGTATGACTAGAATGTATTAGAACTCCGATTCACGTTATATATGATGTCTTTGTAGTTACAAGTTTTCCCAAAATATAGCCACTGGAACCTAAAGCCAGCATTGCAGACAACATTTTCAATCATTTTGTAGAAAATAGTAAAGACGAACCTAATAACATTCCATATATAATTAAACTTTCCGAGTCAAGTTGCCAAGTATCATCCCATACATTTGCCCTAGCGCTAATATGCCAAGAACTCTCCAAGCTGGTATTCAATGTGTCGATACCGCAGCCCGTCTGGCACGGCGCTTTCGCTGGTTCGCTTTCCGGGGCCGATACTGATAGTCGGGATATGTCAACATGAACATTTCCTTGTAATCTGCAGCCGTCTTTTGGTAATAGTTCTTAATCTCCAAGGTTTCAAATCTCCATCGCTCGCCTAGCCATCTTGCTAGAAGGTTGTTAGCATTTATTTGGTAGTGGTAGGCTGGGGAAAGCTTACAAATATCATTATTGTCCATATGGGGATGTCTAGCCTTAACGTCACGATGTTTGTCTTTGCGATACAAAATGTAGGCATTTGGGGGGCGAGGAACTCGATATTCAACCTTCTTTTTCGGAGCCTGCGGTGCAGGCCTGATCAGGCTCCGAGGAATCACATCAACCCACATAAGGTCTTCACATCCAGATATGAACACGGCTGATTTCTGTTGAGTATTAAAGAGCATCTTATCACCAATGAGGAATCTATGCGGCTGTTGAAGGTCCCGGACAAGATGGGCAGGAGTACCGAGTGTCAGGCTTCAGAGTGTTAATTAGGCATTTTAGTATCATGGGCAATAGTTCAGGACTCACCTCGTGCTGTCTAGCAGGAACTTCTTTGATTTTGGTTTCAGTGATAATACCAAGTTAGCTTCAATAACGGCTAACTTAACTAGGGTAGACGAAAATTGCTGAAACACCATCTTAAATATTTTTCGCAAAATCGCACCCTGGTTTTCGGCAATCGTAGATGAAGCACTGGTGTTCGAACTGATATCGGGTATTCTATCGGAGTTCACATCGAGATTTGACCCAGAAACAGCCCTCATGTCGACTCCGGGCTGAAATTGGGCAACAGTGGCCATCTCAGGAATAGGGCCAGACTGGGCGATAGTGTTCATTTCGAGATGATTTAGTGAAGGCATGTAATTCATATTGATATTGGCGTGAGGGTCAGGCTGAAAGATGCCATTCAAACCAGTGTGTGGACCAAATGAAGAGGTATTGTTCATCTCAAGGGGATTTAGCTGAGGCACGTGATCCATGGCGAAATTGGCGTCCAGGTTAGCCGGAGTAACAGTGGTTATCTCGGAGTAGGGATCAAACGGAGGAAGAGTGTTGGCCCCAACTTGTGGATCAAACGGAGGAAGAGTGTTGGCCCCAACTTGTGGATCAAACGGAGGAAGAGTGTTGGCCCCAACTTGTGGATCAAGCGGAGGAAGAGTGTTGGCCCCAACTTGTGGATCAAACGGAAGAGTGTTGGCCCCAACTTGTGGATCGAACGGAGAGATCATGCTCATCTCAAAATGGTTCAATTGAGGCACCAAGGTCATATCAATATCGGCGTGGGGATCAGGCTGGAAAACTGCACTGACACAAGCGTTCGGATCAAAGTGAGGGACGGTGTTCATTTCAAATGGCTCCAATTGAGGTATGTAATTTGTATCAATATTAACGTGAACGTCAGGCTGAGTGATAGTGTTCATCTCAATCCCCAGATCAAACTGAGGTCCAGCATTCGCCTCATGGGAATTCGATTGAGGTGCGGAACTAATGATTGTGTGTATATTTGAATCAGGCTGAGAAGCGGAATCCCCCTCAAAATTTGCGTTAGAACAGGAAACACCGTTCATATCAAATTGGTGAGGGCAATTTACATTGTTATTAGTTTTAGGGCTAGATTGAGAGGTAGCACCGATTTGAGAATAGTTTATACCCGTATGGTTATTGATCTCTGAGCCCTGACCGGTCTCGGCGTCCGAGTTGACGTCAAAGTTGGGATGCATTGAGGCGGGGTTAGGCAGTGAAGTGTCCATGATGCTTTTTACGTTCGAAATAATAAAGGGGTTGAGTAAGTAAGTATATGTAAGGAATTTGGATAAATAAACAAGAAGAATTATGAGTTGGCGAATACACAAACGAAAACTGGTATTCGAGGAAAAGTTGAGTTGAGGTGAGTGGTTTCATTAACCTTTTATAATAAAAGCTAAGTCCTAGAAAGCCCGCAGAAACAGTATAAATCGCTTAACTAGGTTTATTTCAGTATTTGATAGACAGAGTCAGTATACACCTGGGGTGGGTTAAGTAGTATCTCGCGATTTTATCTTTATTTTAGAGATCTTTGAATCTTTCGATAAATTTGTGCATTGATTGTTGAACCTGGATCTGGTTGCTGGGCAGGAATAGTTCTTTCAAAGTTCGACAGATCCCGTTGGAGTCCTCATAACCCCACCCTTGTGTTTAAAAGGAATCTTCTTTTTCATCTCTTTCACCCCCAAACTTTAACTCTACACCACCTCAAATTTAACACTCCACAGAATAAACTCATCCCAGAAAGACCAGCCCAGAATCAACATGTCAGCATTCACCCAAGATATTGGTCAAGATCCATGGAGTGAATTTTCCAGATACCCAGTTTGGCGCAGCCGTGCTTGGCCTAATGCTCGCGTTTTGTTTTGTCGTAAGTACTTAAACACAGTCCAGCGTAAAAGCCGTTACTGACGAATTTAGTGTACTATCGTCAGATGTTCGACCAAAGGGGAAAGCTCAATCCCAATGCCATCAGATATACACAACAGTTATGGCTAGCGACCAAAGAAAGACGAAAATGGGAAATGCTGGAAGAACTTGTTAAAGTCATTCACATTATCCAAATTAAAACAGGCGTCCCCCGAGTGCATCCCTGTGTAATTTTATATTCAGGATGCCGAATTTTGAAAGTAGTTCCACCTTCTAATTATCTCAGAAGCTGTTCGCTTGAGCCCGACCCGGTCAACATAAATCTACCGATTCTTTTTAAACGGGTTGCCCTCAGCTCGTCTTTCATGGGAATAACTGGACGATACATGTTTCGGTACTTCTTAACTGTATATTTCACCCGAATGCTACGCGTTAGCCCTTTTACAGGAGAGGGTGTGATGGCCTTCATCGATAAAATTGTAATGCTACGATCCCGAGCAGCTCAAAGCTACTTTCTTCAACTAGGTGATCAGGTTTTCTGGGACTAGTTGTAGGGCCCTATCTGGGGAAAGGAGGCGACAATATCATGTACATATCATAAATATCACAAACGTTGTTGTAACTATTCATTAATAGATCAACTCTAAATATACTTCGGTATCGTCATAGATAATTCCCAATCAAAGGTTTTGTTGTGTGAAGCTCAGGTGCGGTAAATCTAAAGACTTGGAGGTGCCACCTAAAAATCCTTAGTCATGAATAACAGTTGCGGCAACAATGGCAAGGCTGTTGGCAAGACTATTGGCAAGTGGACTGGGACTGTTCACAAAATAGGCATTCCAAACCTCATCAGTGGCCGTCAGCACTTTGACGCCCCCAAGGGCGGTCCTCTACCTGCTCCTACTCCATGTGAGCCCCGGGTCTTTCTCCCTGCCCTTACCCGTCTCTATGAGAGCCAAGCTCCTGTCTCTGGCCATGCTGTCCCCCTCCCAGCTGCTGCTTTGGGTCTGTATGAGCACAAGTTATCTGTTCCAGATTCATATGAGAAACGGGGACCTCTTCCGCCCCCAGTTGCCTATAAGCCATGGGGTCTTGTCCCTAACTACCACTACATTGAGCATGAACTTTGGGCTCGCTCTCATAGCATTGATGAGCATCAGGTTGACTCCATCGCCTCTCCTCAGGCCCACCACGGTCCCGGTGCCACTTGCCCTCAGTGCAAAGATCACTCCCTTGCCCCTGCCCCTGTTGCTACCTATCACTATCAGGATAACTCCCCTGAATTTACTTTTGATGAGCCCGCCACCGTTGAGCAGCAGCTTGAGGCTTCCACCGCTGAGCAGCAGCTTGAGGCTTCCACCGCTGAGCAGCAGCTTGAGGCTTCCACTGCTGCAGTAGCTGAAGGTTCCCCCCCTGCACAGGGACCAAGCTTGCCGCCCAACACTTATGGCATCATTAGACCTGCTGTGACCTCGTTCTTCTGCTTCCGTGGTATGTCGCAACTAAATTACTGATGTATAAAGGGAACTAAACTTTTTACTAACTCTAATCTATAGTTTATTACCAGAAGTGTCTTTACTTTCTACCTCGACACGCTGAAGTCGGCAAGGTTATTGGTAAAATTTGGAAGGGAGATCCCTTCCAATCCCACTGGGCTGTCATTGCGCAAGCATTCACACTTGCCCGTGATGTTGTTGGCACCAAAGCTGCTAGCCTCCCAGACTTTGTCGCCCTGGCTGCTTCCATTATGAAACTTCCGCCTTGGGAAAATTACCTTCAGAATTTGGGCTGGGTCGGCACAGAGACCAGACGTAAGAAGATGAGACTTGAGCAAGATTTGATCATGGTCGACCGGGCCAAGTTTATCTGGAGTCTCGAGTGCAAATTCTTGTCTGAAGAGATTAAGCGCGAGATCCCTGTGATGGATCTTGACCTTCTGAATGCTTGTCTAGCTCGTGGATATCTCGAAGGCCGCCATATGCAAGTTTTGATTAGAATCGCGGTCCAGTACAGCACCCTATCCACGCTTGGACCCTCCCGGATTAAAGCTCTGGTCGAGAAAGAAGAGGCAAACCAGGAGGCAATCCAAAACCTCTCGCGCCGCCGCCGCCGCAACAGAGCCGGTGGTCGTGTGTCCAACCAAGGAGGTCGACGCAGGGCCCAGCGTAGACGCCGTTTCGATGTGCGATTTGTTCACCTGAGTGCAGAGGACATTACTGCTGGACGCACATCTGTCCAGGCAGCTCATGGCTTAGATGCCACGGATTTCTAAGGCTCAGCCAGCTCCTGTGACCCCTGCTGCCACTGCGACCCCCGTTCCTATTATTAGGTTTATCCAGGCCAGTCTTCTGCTAGACATGACAATGCTCAGCCTGAGATGTGTCACTCCCGAACTTTATAGGGGGATACTTTGTGGTCAACCCAGAATTGAATTCTTGGGCTTACAGATGGAGGGATGATGAGATTTTTCGAGTGTCCTGTAGCTAAGCGTCTGCTACGGGACGGGATCAGCGATATTTGAGTTGAGATTTGGGATGAATTATTTGGTTTACTCTTATTTTGTTTGAAATTGGTACAAATTGTTTGAGGTTGTTTTCTCAAAAGGAAATAAAAGTCATTCAGCTGTTTTGTTTTTTGTTTTTCTGCAATGTGTGATTTTGTTGAATGTTCTCGGGGTGTTGAATCACTATTGACATGGTAAAATGTGATGCCGTTATGGAATGTATCTTTCTTGTGAATGTTGGATAAGCTGGGTTGAAAAACCCTAATATTTGCACAAAAGAACGATTATGATAACGCTCAGGTCAGGATAGCAGGTAAGTATGCATAGAGTGGATGGGTGGGTGGGTGGGTGGGTGGGTTGCGGCGCTCAGTACGAATGGCCCAAAACGGAAAAGCCTACTAGAGATGCTACAGCCTCAGGTAGATACAGACAAAGATACAACATATCCGTAGAGCATAATTAGGAAAACATATTAACAGGAGATGAGCAAACACAGAAGAGATGGAGAGGATATAGCAGTTAGATGTCATGTTGTTGATACAAGCGATATACACACTTCAGTACGTTAATAGCCGGTACGACGCTTGACACAGGCACAGGCAAATACAGGACATCTACGGACACAGGTATACAGATAGGTACAGCTACATGAGACTGTTACCGCTACACAGGCGGGGGGACAAAGTACATGGTTGGGTGAGATCAAAGGTCAGTGGGACTGTAATCAAGCAGCAACCCGCGCGCAATTGACAATTTGACAAGACGATGGGTAAGGGAGCCAGGGTCTGGGACATGGAAGAATATGGCTGGGTGCCTACAGACAGGTGAGTGGGACAGGAAATCAAGGGATACTGGGTCCTTGGTCGCAGTGGTTTGCGCCGTGCGCTGACTTGATGTGTTGGCTCTGGGGTAACAAAAGGGGGTTGTTGCAACGTCAAGCCAACGATCAAGCTTGCATACACGAAGAAAGAAAAGACCTAAAACAAGGTGGATGAGCAAAAGCCACAGTAGTAAGCACAAAGAAAATGGAAGCAAAATGTTGGTGGGCGTGGTTACAGGCTCACTCAGACATGGATAGTTCGCCCGGCTTTGCTTAGGGCCTTCTCCAAATTACAGGCGTTTACTGACTGTGCAGGCTGTGCAGTTCTTAGTCTTGCACAAGGGCCGGGTAGATAGATGATGTTATGAGCACGCCCCTTCATGAGCACGGCCTCCAGCTGATGAAAATCACCATTCTGGATTCCAGCCCTCCCTGACTCACGACTACGCAAGGTAGCGGTATCATATTGGCCGACAAAATGAAGCTATTTGAAGCGGTGGAGGTCTAGGCGGGGGCTGAAGCGTGATTATTTGTTGGTGATGTGATGTGACAATCCTTTATCTTGCAAAATGTTTTCTTTTGTGACAAGGGAGATGGAACAGGCGGAAAATATGTGGCAGTGGGGAGATAAAGCCACAAAGCGAGACACAAGCGGAAGAATGGAGAAGAGAACAACAAGCGAGCTAATCACAGTCTAGTGCCAAATGGGGCGGCCGCAGGTCACCGGCCTAGACTCAAGGATTGCGCTCAATATTTTTTGTCTCGTAGAATGAAGCGAGAAGGATCACCACTTATGCCCGCTCAACCGAATCAAAAAGAGATGAGGAAGATAATAAAAAAAAAGGAAGGCAAGAAACGGGCCGGTCATCCGCCGCAACGCAGTGACTATCGAGAAGGAAGCTACAGCTTTTCTTGGCTGTCAAGACTCCAGGCGACGATAGCTGCCAATAACCAACTGCATGAATGTGTGTCATAAAATACAAAAACAGCATGGGTCGCTAGCAGGGGTGGGGGCAGGTAGCTGGACAAAAACAGCAAGCGCGTAAGCATGCAGGCGCTAGGAAATGTGAAATGAGTGACCAACGAAACAGACATGCAGGTATACAGTACGATGACACCCAGCTGGCAGCCATGCAGCGAATAGTATGCTGCATCGAGGTCACGAGCAACAAAGAGAATGCAAATGTACAAACAGCGCAAATAGGAAACAAGCAAGGGGTAATGCAGGGTGAATAAGGGATAGATAGCTAACATGCTACACGAGGACTGAAAGTAAGAGCCGGCAACCAACAGGCAGCAAGTAGTGGCTACAGCCAAGTAGAAGGCAGGCATAGCACGATAAGCTCCAAATGTCCTGCTGAGCAACGTGCAGCACAGTTCCACCATCCCATGCCCATGTTGATGTCCATCTCTTACCAGTTTCTGCCACATGCATGCTTGTGCATATGCTTTAGTGCACCACCATTTCCATTCCGTGTTCTCTGGTATCTCCTGCTAATCTCCCCCCACATGCATCCCTTACGCTGGCTTTCATCCTGTAGGCGGGGCCCAAGTCTCGAGAGCGAGAGCAAATTCAGAGCAGTTCTAGGTAGCATCGCCTTGGTTATTCATGTCTTTGCATGGTGGGCGCTAAAATTGGTGTGGAGGGAGAGATAAAGACAAGCAGACATGTTGGTGGTTGGTGCAGAAGTGCGATTATTGTTGGGATGGCAAATGCCAGACAAGAAGGTAGGGTGGCATCAGCGTCACCGGTTTCAAACCGTTGCTCTCTTTTTCCTCTGCCATTCGTGTGATTTTGCATCCCTTTTAGTTCCAAACACCCGGATGCATGGTACTTTGCGGTGTTTGGATTCCACGTATTTGCACATTACTCTTGCATGTGACTCTACCTTGCACGTCTTACGTACGTATCGAAAAAAAAACGTATACACAGATGGTTGTGTTGTTGCTTTTGAGTTGCAACTATCGACTATAGTAGCGGGAAAATGTGGGACGAGGGGGTGGCCCGCGGAGCACAGGTACAAGGATGGCTATGACAAAAAGGAGCACGGGGAAAGCTGAGGTTGAGTCTAAAGCGGGGCAGACGGGAAATGCGACAGGGGTGATAGAGCACAGAGAGAGGGAGTGTAGGGAAGGAAATACAGGACATGAGAGACAACCAACACAAACACAGCATGAAAGAGCAGGGTTGGGTCAAAATGTAAGCCACAAGTACAAAACAAACAAAAGTGGAGAAAGGATGGCATGATATGCACCTGGACCAAACAAGATATCAAAGTGCTTTCTTTTTATTCGCCTCCTTACATGTGGCTGTTGCTATTGCTTATCTCTAGGCTTTGACCCCTGCTGCTGATATCATGTGTTTGTAATGTGATTTGCTGGCTGCCTTACATCAACAGAGCACAAACAAAAGGGAAGCGAGGTGAGACTAGCTATGCAAGTTAACAGAAGCTGACGACCCATGAAACATGCATGAAAGAAAGCCACCTCCAAAAAAAGGAACTAAGGCGACTAAACACAAGCAAAGTTAGTCTCAGAATCGGAAAGGGGGGGGGGTGAGGTCGCTTTGTTGGAGAGAAAAAAGCGAGAGAATGGATAAGAAGCAAGGGTGGGGGTTGCGGGCAATAAGCAAGACAATCAGGGATAGAGGCAAATAGAGAGAAGGAATCAGAGTGGGACTTGGAGAAGCATCAAAGAGATATCGAAAGACAGGGATATCAAAGAAAGACCGACCAAAGGGTGAGTGAGACAAGATAGAGGACAGGGCGATATGATACAACAAACAGCAGAATGGCAGGGCATGCTATGGATTTGGGGGGGGGGGGGGGGGAAAATACAGAGAGGCATTGCAAGGGAGGGATACCGATGTTGGGGCTGATGCCAGCCGCAGCCCCGAGCCAAGCTAGATGATATTGCGCTTGTCACAATTGTCACATTTTTGTTCAAGTCACCCTGTCTCGCTGGCGCTGGCTCGAGCCTAGGCTCGGACAATGTTCATCGTATCATGTCCGATAATGAGTGGCATTTGCCAAGACCAAGACATGTGTTTTCTTTTTTTATTTTTTCGTTTGATCCATCGCTCCTTTTTTGGTCTAGACCGGACATGCTTCTACTTTGGCGCTGCCTAGCCCTCCTGCCCGGCTTCCTGTTTGTTCTTTGTTGGCTTTGGTATGCCTGCCGTGCTGTTTGTCTGCCTGCGAGGTTGTAGTGCAGGTGGGCGGGCGGCTTGTCGAGTGTGATTCCCTGTAGTTTCTCGAGCCAGTGTATACGTGTCCTGCGATGTATGGCTCTTGCTTACCTCCTGTGAAGCTGAAAGGCAACGACATACGCAACATTACAAACAGACACACCTCGGTATGCATACACACATTCCAGCTAGTGTTGTGTGGCGGTAAGCTCTTTGATGGTAATTTCCGTGCAACCGGCCCATGGATTAAAGAGCGAAGGCCGAGCAAGATCATGTCTGTTTCGAGAACAAAGAATAGCGACTTTTACCTCCCAACAAGGAATAAATATTGTGGGTGTGAGCCTAGCAAGACTGTAGTCCAAGTTGAGATCTTCCTCCTTGTCACACCCGCCACTAGCAACTCCAAATAATATTGAAAGAAGAAGGGATTATCGTCACAAAAACGGCAAAAGGTTTAGGGGTGTGAGAAAGAAAAGGCACTTTGAGCAGCTCAAATCACGGCTTCAGTCAGGATTTTCATTCCCCCTCCTTGCAACTACTTTCTTTTTCCATTTTTCTTTTGAGTCTGCCTAGGAGGAGAAATTTTCTCACCGCTCTTTGCGCGATCCACCTCAGGTGCGTTGTCTGGGCCTGCTTCTTGCACTTCTTGTTAATTTAGCCTAAGTTGTCATGTGTTGGGGGGATTGCCCAGCCACCGTCATTGATGGAATCAGCGGGAAACAGCCCCGTCTAGCCTGGCCTGATGTGATCTGACGCATGCTCTTTCTTGCTGTTTTCCTTCGCTTCTCGCTTGCTTTGTAGTGCCCGCAAGTCTCCACTCTCCACTCTTTGCTCCTCCCTTCTTCCTCTGCTCCTACGCGCCGCCAGAGCCCAACCCTCTCTTCCCGTCCGCTCTCTTTGTCTTTTGTCTTTTTTGCCCTTCTTCCTTTTGGCCTTGACCCTGTCCTTGCCCCTATTTCTCCCTCTCAGTGTTTGTTCCTCTTCCTTAGCTTAGCCTTGGGCTATCCAAGGCCCAAGCCAATCCCCTTTGTTCCATTTTTTTCTTCTTGATCCAACCCGAATGTCGCGATCTTAAACTCGGAGATGAGAGATGAATCCCTTCCCGAGGAAAAGCACACTATTTGCTTTCTAGATAGCTAGTGCCTTGTACACCGTAGCACAGCATAGCACGCAGTACAGTGACTTCGGGGGGGGGTAAAATGGTGGTACCAGAAAGACAGACAGCACCACCACCAAAAGCACATTACTAAAGGCATGAGACACTGCTCAATTCACAGCAACAGTGGTCTTGGTGGGCTTCACACTGTAAAGGCCTCCAAAGCCTTGGCAATTGGGGTAGTGGCAGAATGAACAGGCCTGAAAACAGCGGCCTTAGCTGCATTTGTTGGGGGGTTTTTTAGTTCGACCTGCATCCTTTTGGCCAACAGAATAAGCGGGAGAGGGCCGCATTTTGCTTAGGGCCAGTAAAGTCTTTGACACGACTCTCGTGATGTGACAAGATTGCCAGAACACAAGGCGTGTGGTCAAAAGCTAGGAGTTTCTCGCGTCTCTCGGGCAACACAGAAGACGGAAAAAGAACCGTAGAGTCAGATAGGCAAAAAAACTGAAAGGAACTGAGACAGATCCTGCTTCCTCATGCTCCTCCTGAAAGAAAAAAAAGAGCTGGATAAAGTGGGGGCTGACAGGAAGATTTGCAACAAAGAAAAGCAATTTGATCAACAAGCAGCTAAGTCTCAAAGAGCTGAGGCTAACCACAAGCAAGACTAAGAGCTAGCTGTTATCTCCAAACAGTGCAAAATACAAACTCCCCAAAGAAAGAGAGTAGGCCACTGAAGGCTGGAGCCTGCGCTGTCTTTGGCTATTTTCTTACATCATGAACCCCTCCCTCTTTGAACTTTTGCAGTAGCCGATGTCTCCGCATCTCAGCCCCACTTTTGTGTTGTCTTGCTCTAGACCATCCGGGTGCTCCCTCAAAGAACGCACAAGGAGAAGCAGCACGCTCGCATTTAGGATTAGGCCCTAGTCTGGCCACTGTCTTGGTCTAGCAATACCCCGCATGTTAGGGTTAGTGGCTCTGTTGTTTCCACCCACCACATCTGGTCCGTTGCTCTGCTAGAGTCATGGCACCTACACGTTATTGCCTTTGGCTGCGTAAGAATTTGGTCTTTTCGTTGCCGTAGCTAGTCCACATGTGTAAGCTTTTCCATCAAAGCTTGCTGTAGCAACGGCTTTGTGCTGATTTTTTCTAGCGCCATCGTAAGACTTGCAAAGCTGTCTTTGGAGGCAGGAACACAGTAGAGAGCCACTGCTCCCCATCACCTACCCAAGCCCACAGGTCGGCCGCAAGCCTAGGCGTCTTAGTAGTCCTACTCCTTCCTCCCTTTCTAGGCCTTTCTAATTAGGAGACAAGAAGGCCCTCGCTCAGTTAGCTTCTTTGAAGCCCCCCGTCAGCTCCTGGTTGCAAGATTCCCTGAAAGCTCTTTCACACATTAGTGTAAAATTGCGGTGGCTCTTTCACCTCCAGGTGCGTGTGTTCAAGCCCTCTACTTTGCCACAAAGCCCCGGCTAGCTATCAGGGTGGGGGGTGGAGAGGCCTAGATTGGCTAGGAACAAAAGCTGGTGTGGTGATCAGAGAGTTCCGTCCGTCCCTAAAAGTCCAAATCTTTTGCCTGCACTGTTGTTGCCACAGCACTCAGTGCCCAGTGCTTGACGTTTGGCACTTGGTACTTGTCGCTCAGCGCTCGTAGCCACTTCATGCCAGTCCGTCTAGCCTTGCCGTGAAAGCTATGACAGGATCGTGACGCTTGACTGTTGTGATTGTGATGGCCATGGCGGTCGTGACATGCACAATAAATAGCCCTATCAAGGCGCCTCATTAAGCCTCATAGAAGATACTTGGTCCGACCTTGTCATAGCATCTTAGCAAGTCACATCACCATGTCTCTTTCCCTACAGACCCATGGCTCTGCCACAGCGCCGGAAATAGTAGTATCATGGCCTCGTTCTTGAGTTGTGGCCATTGTAGACTAGGCCGCTTAGAACCTCAGTAGTGCTAGCGAGTTTCCTGTGACTAAAGTGTTGCTTGGGATTTTGCACAAGATGAACAACTTTCAACATATACAATCTGGCTCTCAATTAATAATATAGTTCAAGATTAAGGTCGCAGTCCCCATAAGCTCTTGGCTATCGGTCCTCAACCGCTTGAGCCTCGAGTCCCAGATTTCAGACATCAAAATTAACCCTCCAACCCAAAAAGCCAAAGCCTCGGCCCATGCTCAAGGCTATAGCCCCCAGGTCATATAGTCGACCACTATCTCCACCACCATCCTATGCTTGACCGCAACAGCCACTTAAGCCTTGGTCCACGCCTGTCCTCTCTAGCCGAAATTCTACTCCTCCTGGTATGAAATCTTGCGCATTTCACCCAGCCGGTGTCTTGCGGCAGCCAGAGAATTCTCCAGCTGCAGGATCTCTACCTGCTGCTCCATCTCGCGCACCTTGAATTCATGGGCCCCTAATTTACTGTAATCCACAGCCTCGTCGTCCTGCGAGTTGCGCTCTTTGATAATCGCTTGCACCTGCCGCACCAGGCTTCGGCATGCTGCACCAACCGCCTTACTAGCCGTCTCTAGGTGCTCCTGAGACTTGCTCATGAAACCAGCCTTGACGCGCGACGCAGCTACGAGCTGCGCCGTTGATGCAGCCACATCGTTAGAGGCTACAATCAACTGCTCGGGGGAGTTTCGGTTCGACAGCACACCGTCAGCTGTTTCAATTAATGTGTTGGTTGAAGATGCTACGGCTTTGGCTGCCGAAATTAGACCCTCGGTCCAGCGGTTGTTTTTCTTGTAAAATGCTGTCTTGGAAGAAGATCCGCGGCCGGCTTGCACAATTTCCTGCTGCGTCACCGTGGCAGCCTTGATTAGCTGGGAAATAGCTGTAGTCACGGCTGACGCTGCATCTAGGATCGAGTCATGAACTTTGAGTTCGTACGTCGAGAAGCCGTCACGCGGCTTGTTCTTCAGCTTGGCCAAGCGAGCGGCAGCGGCAGCAATAGCATCTGCAGCTTTGCTAAGCTCCTGATCGACCAGATCGCCCAAGTCTCCCTTGCCAATGAGCTTGCTGAAGCTAGGGGCGAAGCTATCGACCAACTTGGTTAGCTTCTGTAGGCTAATCTGCACATCGTTGTTACTGTTGATCACCACATCAGTCTTCTGCAGCGGGTCCATGCCCTCGAGCCGGAAACTAAGCAGCCCGCGGAAACACTGTACCGTAGTCTGTGCCGCCTGTCGCGAGCCTGACAACAACGCATCGCCCTTCTTGTCGTCAGTAGCGAGACGAAGAAGGCCCTTAGTGTTGGAGCACACGTCAGCAACGGCACCTGAGAACACGGCAATGGCCCTGATAAGGTCGCCGTGTTCGGCAGCAGGTCCGTCAGCAATGAATCCGTTAAAGGCTGTCGCAAATTCCATGGCGCTAGAGGAGGCCTTCTCGACCTGCGAGAGGACAAAAGTTGGCGAAGCGTTCTGGTTACCAGCCTGCATGGTTGAATCAAGCTCATAAATGGCATCGTCAACACGCTGCACACCTACTTGGAGCACTGAGTCAATAATGGCGTTTATCTTGTCCTGGTTGGCCTCGACGACAGCCTTGATGCCCTCATCAAACATAGCATCGCCAGTGGAGCCGTTGTTCTTTAGCTCACTCAGCTCGACAAGGGCCTGGTCCATGCCAGCCTTGTAGACCTCAAGCTCTTCTTCCTTGTCACGTAGAAGCCTTTCGAGGTCGGAATTGCCGCTGCGCACATTGGACTGGGCATCTTCAAGGTCGCGTGTCTTATTACGCAGTGCCTCTTCGAGGTCAGCCATTTCGCGGTTGTACTTGGCTAGCATGGTTGACAGTTCGTTGCCCTTTTGTCGCTCAAGGTTATCGGCTTTGTCCAGAGCTAAGCGTAGCTCACGGCGGAGTTTATCAATCTCATCCTTGCCAGAGCCAGATGCACGATCCTTGTCATGGAGGGCCTTGTCTCGCTCGCGAATCATATCAGCGAGCTCGAGGTTCTTGGTCTTAATTTCGCGCTCAAGCTTCTCGCGCTTCTCATTTGCCTCTTGTGCTGAGGCCGCCTTGAGCTGCACGTTTTTGAATTTAGTGAGAAGATCAAGGTGCTCGTGGCGCAGCTGCGAATACAGCTTAGCAAGAGCTTCGTATTTACTACGCCAAGTATTAACCTGTTCCTGCAGGGCACGAATTTGGTCATCTTTGCTAGTAATCTGCTGGCCATAGTTACCCTGCAGCGAATTGAGTTCGCTCTCTAGGGACTTTACACGTGCGTCGAACTGCTGTAACATAAGCTGGTCCTGTTCGTACTGTGCACGGGCGCTTAGGTTTTCGCGCTCAAGCTCAGCGAGGCGACCCTGGGTCTGCCACTGAGCTTGTTGAGCGAGGAGGGCCTCCTGCTCACGCTGCTGCTGTTCCAAGAGACGCCTTTGCTGTTCTTCGAATTCGCGTTGGGCTTGAAGCTGGGCCTGCTGCTGGGCCAAGACGGCAGCCTGCTGCTGGGCCTCAAGCTGGCGCTGTTGTTCTTCGTACTCGCGATTTTGCTGATCGATTTGGGATTTCCAGAAATCAGACATCTCATCGGGGCCCTCATCCTTACTAGGAACGGGGGGGGATGGTGTCTTCTCTTTAGGTCTAGAGGGTAGGTCGGGTGCATCTTCATCCTCTTCGAACAGGTTGGGGGGTTCAGCACTCAATTTGGGAATAGCAATGAGACTAGTGAGATATAGCAGATTGGAACACTCGTAATAGAACTTAACAAGACGGTAGTGTTGCGCATTGAATCGCTCACGTAGGGGTGCTAGAAGTTCGATCTCGCCAGTAGCTATAATAAGAGGGAGAGAAGCGATTTGTTAGTACAGCAGTAATTAGGATATATGGAGGAATGGATGGTGGTCGGTGTATGAAAAAAAAAAAGTCAACAGGTCCTGATGCGTCAGGTTTGCTAGCACTTGACGCTTAGGGGCAATTACTTTGGCTGGGCGTGGATGTTGTGCCACAGGCGGTTACAGTGAAAAAAGAAGAAGCTGGCAAGGGAGGTAAGGGATGGAGAGATGGAGGCGCAAGCGCCAAGGATGCGGATAAAGATGTACATAGGATGGAGAGGGGGGGGGGGGTAAAGGGGCAGAGGACTAAGAAGATAAAGACACTACGAAATAGAGGTAAGCACGTACTAGAGTGCATTGCGCGCAGCATGCTCTTGATAAACTTGTAGATTCCGTTGCTTTCAGCAACCAAGGGCACCAAGGCGGATATGCGGCATTCGTTTCTGCCGACATTGCGGAAATGTGAAAAGATGAGCTTCTGGAATTGATCAATCTTGTCCTGCAAGACCATGAGATCGAGGATAGTTTCGTAGCCCTCATTGGGATCGTTGATGGACTTGAGACTGATGTACTCTTCATATTCAAAGGTGCCATTGAACTCGGGGTGTTGCTGGTGGAAGCCTAGCTTTGCTAGCAAATAATGCACGTATTCACGAATCAAAGGCGCATAACCGCGAATTCCCTCGCCGCTAGAGACACCACGAGCTAAGCTCTCGATCCAGCCACGGTTGGCCATGGCCTCGCGTAGGGCGCTCGAGTGGCCCTCCTGGAGAACCTTGTGGATTGTGATAAGAGCTTTGAAGGTCTGGACTTCATCGGCGAGAATTGGTTGCCTGTTTTAGGGGTGGGGGTAGAGCAACAGTCAGAGGCAGATATCAATGAGACGGGCTGGATAGGCCGGGAGTCGCAGATGGTGAGTTTTAGGTAGAAGAATGGGTAGACCTACACCTTGATGCCAATCCAAAAGGACTGGGACGACCGATGGTCCCATGTGTATACGATACAGGCACGCACATGCTTGCGCTTGGGCGCGGTTTCCTCGGGGTTGGTGGCTTTTTTGATGTTGACGGCCAGTTCCTGGTCCGTTTTCGTGTGGTTGACAGACATGACGTGAGTAAAATAATGGCACAGGAGCGGCTTGCTATGGTACGAAGGCGCCTTGTCGTGTCGATAGATATATCGTGGCTTGTGTTAGGTGGATATAAATTGTAGAGGGGGTATTGTCGGGGAGATTAGTTGTTTTAGAAGTGACGCTGCGCAATGAAACGACAATGACAGTTCTGCGGCGCCTACATGGATATGCCGATATCACAAGAGGCGAATGCGTCAAAGTGGCCGTAGAACTGCCGCGATACCGGTTTAACGAGGTATGTTTTGTTTCTGTGTGGTTGTCTTTGTTTATGTGAGGCTAGAACAGCTATGCTAGTTTTGCTGGGTTTCGTCAACCTAACTGAGCCACCTTGGGATGGCGTATGCCTGCCAAAGCCAAGAAGCTTGGAGCCTTGCTTTTCGCTGCGATGTCACGTGCTGTTCTATACCCATATAACCCTAATGGTTGGTATTTTGGCTTTGCAACATCACATAATAAACAACGAGAGCAAGCCTGCGAATAACCAGTCACGATATCTAAAATAGCATGACAAAGCAATCATCTTAACAGAACGATCTTCTTTTCATACCATCAAGCTTGAAATTCTCGTGAATCGCGCTGTAGCTGCACTGTAGCGCAGATAAATTGCTCCGAACTGGCCTTTTTTATTTCTTCTTTCAGCTTGATTACAATTTAGTCAGGCTCTCTCCATCTACCATTTTTTACTATTACACACTCCAAAGGAGCCTCCCGCTCTCAAGCACACCCATTTCAGACCCCCTACTACGTATTATCTGGGTCTTCTCTTAGACCTCCCTTGTCCGTCATGCGCTACCTCACTCCGGCCAAGATTGGCCTCCTCGTCCTCATAGACATGTACGTTAATAACGAGGTCCCCAATGAGTCCCATCGTACCATTCTAGACTTCTTGACCCTCCACATCATGGGCATTGACCTGCACCAATTGCAGCACAAGGTCTCGCCCAAACGGTTTTACTCAGAGTTTGGTCGAATCCGCTTCGTCGACGCCACCGTCGACCTACTAGCTAGCATGACGGCATTCCAGAATCTTCTCAGTCCGCTGCCTAGCAAACTCGAAGACCACTGTCTCTGGAACGTTTTCATTTGCAAAATGTGGTCAATTGATTCCCTGAATGAGATTAATGTTTTCGTTTTGACGTGTTCCCGGCGGTTGATGACCAAGTTCACGGATACACTGTTGAGTGAGCTCACGTCTGATGGAGAGGGCGTATACGAAGATGAAGAGCAGGGGGACGATGACGAAGAGGAAGAAGAAGAAGAAGAAGAAGAAAAAGGAGAAGATGGCGAGAATGAAACTAAAAAAGTGCCGCGGCTCGACACCCCCCGAAAGAAATTGCTCCTCACCCAATGCTCCCCTATCGGCGTATTCATCCGTCAATGCAGATCTGAGATACTAAAGTATAACTTTGCGAAGACTGCTCGGCTGTGGAAATCATTCATCTGTTACAGACAGCCTACACTGTCTTATATGCGAACTCTTCACCCAAACATAGGAAAATACAGCTTTGACGACATTTTAAGCAGTGAGTCTGAAATCTGGTCTCCAGAAGACATTAGCACACTTGCGGGAGTAGCCTACGGCGATATGCTCGCTACGGGGGAAGCCGCAGACGGAATTCCTATCAGCATGTACGACCTGGAAAGATTGGTGGCTCGAGTTAGGCAAGCCATGATGGAGACTCGGGGTAAAGTATCGCTTGAGGTGCGGCACCAACTTGAAGATTTACTTGGTGACGCCAAAGTTTTGCCAAAAGGGATTCATCACTTGAGGTTAGTATAGTAGTCAAGCATGGTGGCTTGATAGCTTTTTAGTTTGGCGGTCCCATGTCTAGCTTTTTTTTTTTGTCTTGTTTGGGAGCTAATAATAACGGCCCCCCCTAGATACATCGAAGCCTCGCAATCCCGCGACTATACCTCTGCATTCGACCAACTTCACCGATTTTGCGACTACAGCCCGTCCAACAAAGACCGCCAAGCCTACCAGTGCTCCCTGATGGCCCTGGCCCAAACGAACTCGGACTTTGGCTGTTTTAGTGAGGCTGCAACTGCCATGTCCGAGGCAATCTCAACTGCTCGTGAAAACGGCGACACACAGACACTCATCCACTGCTTGAACTGGATGTACAACTTTAGTATAACGCATCCTGCACTCTTACGCGAGATGGAAGATGAAACTGTGTTGGTTGATCATCGTGAGACACTTTCATACCTTAAGTTAAAATCAGCTGAGGTTGGTCTGCAACCCAGCATGGCTGGGGCCTATTTCCTAGAAGCCAACCTTGGCCTCCAAACAGGCACTAGCATGGCTTCTGTAGCAGAATCCGTGACTCGGGCAAGCCACCTCGTTGGGTCCAACGGGCTTGCTTTCATGCTTGGCTTGAATGCTGGGACCAAGGCGAGGATCTGGGTGCGTATGGGCGTTGCCTCTCTTGCGCTGATGGAGCAGGAAGTATTCATCAAATCTGGCATCGTTTTTGCCGATCTAGCTATCCTAGCTGATTGCATGGCTTACCTAGCGGCCACATATTCAGTTATCGGGAGATGCAAGGACGCCCTTTCTATACTTGACGATTTTCAAAGCCGTTTTGGGCCAAATCTTGTGCCTATAATGACCGAAAAGATCCTTAAGAGTCGAGGCGTTATTCGCTTTAGACAGGACCTGAACAGGGGGGATTTCGACGGTGCTCAGGAAATCCTCCGTCAGCTGTTGCAGAATTCAGACGGTATTCCTCATGAAAGCTCATTCAACAGCCTGCTTCAACTAGAGTATCTGTACCACTCCAATCAGCTGCCCCAGGCTCTGCAGCTAATTGAAGACATGGCTAAGATTCTTGACGGAAGCAAGTATGAAGCCTCTACACACATTAAGCTGCTGATCATGAAGGCGCGTATTTTTAGCAAATGCCAAACGCCTCTTCGCGGATTTAGCATTGCGACCCGCGCAGCCAAACTAGCCATGGAATCGCTTTCAGTGGAAAATATATGTGAAGCTATGGGGGTACTAGCAAATATTTTAAACAGCCTGGGAAATTTTGGGGCAGCCCTGGAGCTCCTGAACGCAACACTACCCCGGGCTTTAGAAACGGCCAGCGTGGCTATAATGGGCGAGACCTACCTATGCCTGGCAGACACATACATGGGCATGGCTGGTGAATTAGGGAGGGACTTCCAGGCTGGGCCTTTTGCACAAACCCCTCCTTCGAACCTGGCTGTACAGCAGGCAAACGCCAGGAAAGTTAACATGGAGAAAGCAGCAAAGTCCTTGGACAATGCTCTTGAGCAGTTTCAAGCTATGGGCTATCATGAGGGCCAATGCAACGTCTTGGCGAAGAAGGCCACTATCTTCCGCATTTTGGGCGAGAGTGATCTTGCAGAAAAAACAGCGGGGCAATTCCTAGACATCAGGAATAGGCAGAAGATGCATTAGCAGCAAGTACATAGACGGGAAAAGCAGCGACAGCAAGGTTAGCCAAATGCATATGATTACTCGTAGATGGGCAGGGGAGTCTAGAAATCGCAAGATCAGTTATTGTATAGTCTTCATGTGCTGACATTTATTTTGATTTAGTGTTTAGCGCTAGACACTACCTACCACACTCACACTCACACTGCTGCCTTGCATTTCTCGTTTGCCTGTTCCCAGATTTGCTGTCGTGCATACACACTTATTTCCTGATCTGCCCTCTCACTGGCTGGGAGACCTACTAGCGTTTCTCCGAAAATACACACATTGCAGCACGTATTCCATGCATGATAAGCTTTGAAACGCAAAAAAGGAAAAAAAGGTGGCATACATGCTCATGTCTATACAGTGCCTAATCTTATGTCAAGCTTGAGGGTACTTGACTCCCCTCCGCCTATCTCCCCTCTCTCCAAACCCCACTTTTCTTTTCTTTTTCTTTTTTTTTCGATTTTAGGATCTCGCTCGCCCTGCTTTTCGCCATACTACATCTTCTTCCTCTTCATCGCTTTGCACAAGTATCCTCCTGCATGGCGCTCGTTTATGAGCGAAATGGTTGGATAGCTAGACGCTTATTAATACGCATATCATTATCCTTTTTGTGTTCTCCTGCTGTAACTGGCTATCTGGTGCCACCCGCTCTCAAGTATGGTCTCTCACTCCCATTTTTCTTCTGGCCCTTCACATAATTGCGACGTTGTGCGAATTTTCGGGGATGAACACATTTAGCGGTACTTTTTATGAACATGCATATCCCTTGGCTCGTTCGTTATCATCCCCTCAGCCCAAACCCTCCAAGTTCATCCATCTCGCTGCGTGTTGCGTACTTCCCGCCCTCGCTCTCCCTATATTCGACTTCCCCACCCGCTCTCCCTTGGTTGAGTGTGTGCACCCCCCTTCCATCTCTAAATTGCCGTTGCTTTTATCGATTGCCCGTCTCAGGTCTTGGCTCTATTAGCTCTGGATAAATAAACAACATGAAGGCTCCTGCCAGAATGGAGACCGGGGGGGGGGGTTGACTTGAAAGGCAGATTAAGTAGATATTAGACAAAGATAAAATAGGAGATAAAATAAGTGATGTGCACCCATATGGTATAAGCCAGCCAGTGTTCATGTTGAACAATGAGAGCTGCGAAGACCCCAGCCCCCGACCTGATCTCTTGTTCGGTGCCATTGTTTCTAATTGTTCTGTCTGACCCTAGCCCAGCCGCTACAAAAAAGGATTGTCCTCACTACAGGCGAGATGAGGACCTGTTCCACTCTGAGCTCCAGATAAACGTCCCACATCGCCATTCCGTGCCGCTTTCCTTATCGCCCGATGGGCCAAGAGGTCGAGCACACATGAAAAAAGACCGGCCTGGAACATTGCAAAATGGGAGGAGGGAACAGCAAACGGGTTAGCTTAGATGCTTACTCAACAATAAAGATGCTCAACAACAAATGACAAATTACAAAGAAGAAGGAAACAAGGGAAGAGGGGGGGATAAGGATAAAACGAGCCAAATTGGGTTGCAGTCAAGATACGTACCACAATTCATGCCTGGTTTCTTCGTTTTCAGGCTTACGCATGCTTCATTGTGCTCGCATAATGGGGGTCTGCGATTCCCCAATATGCCTGACCAAGACTCTTTGGCTTCAATTGGGTCGTAGACACGCCCTTCGTCCGCGGTTGTTGCAGCATGGGAAGAGACCCCGATTCTGATTGTTGGTGTTGGTTGTATTACAGCCATTGCTTTACTCACGGCCTTAGTCACGCCCCCACTCGCAGCTGATATTGCTGCAGCTTCTGTTTGTACCGCTCCTTTCGCTGCTACCACTGCAGGAATATTTCGGCCTTGTCCAAGGCTTGGCAGGCAAAGCTGTGGCGTGCATGGTTTAAGTGAGGTATTTGTCGCTGATGTTGGCGGTATTGGTGTTGGTGCTGATGATGTCGCATTCGCTAATGTTGCATTTGTTGTTCTTTTCGTGGCTGTTGTCTTCGCTGCCGCCGGCGCTATCGTTGTTGTTGTTGGTTCCATCTCCTTGAAAATGTCTGACGCTGGGCATGAGGAGCTCCCACCCTTGGTCTTCGCCTGGAAAAAGCCACTAATTTTGCTCTGTTTGTGGTCGGGTGCGCTGGCCTTCCCTCCTCCTGTCCTCCCTCCCTCTGCTTCGCCCCTCTTATTCCCCATTGAGATATTCCTTTTTTTCCTTGAATCAAATAGTGCTGTAGCCGGGGAGGGGGGAAAAGAAGAGGGGTCTGCAGCCGGTGCTGGTCGCTTAGCTGTACTAGGCACGGAGATAGACATGTTTTTAGTAATCGGCCGTTGGGGCAGCAGAGTGCTGCAAGATTCAAACGGTTCTAATGCAACTGGAAATTGCGGCGACATTTGTGATTCCGCCCTTTGTGAGTCTGCCTTTGGCGATGATGCCAAGCTGTTGGTTTCGAGCGGCTGTGCAAAACAACGCCCTTCAGGCATACCCTTTTGCAAGTCAACCGGACTTTCACATGTGCTCGCCATGATTCCAGACTCTTTCAATGCGCCCACTACCACCTGGCCCTCTTTGCATGGACCCATAGCCGTTTTACACCCACGAGATTGATGTCGCTTAAACATGCTCTTGATGCTCACACGACCCGAAAACTGCGGCATCAAACGAGCTGATTGGGCCAGGCAGTCTGCTGTAGACCACTGCCTTGAGCGTACACCCTGGGAAAAGACGCCTTCGGGGTTCATGAGGTCGAGCAGGTTATGAGTCACGCCCTTCTCTGTGAGTGTGTCTGACATATCCGCATAAACTGGACAGTGATCACTCCCCATCAAGCCTGGCTGGATGTCTGCACCAACAATCCACTTCCAAAGCCCATCGCTACAGAGCACGTAGTCAATTCGGGATCCGTTATTCGCCGGCCGGGTATTCCTTCGTGTGTCCCAACAAGTAAACATGTCTGGTCTTTCGGGGTGGAACTCCCTACACAAATCCCGCAGCACAGGCTCTTGGCGCTCTGCATCTCTGCTACCGCAAACCTGCCCATCAAAGACTTGTTGGTTGAATATGCGGCGAAGGTCGTCATTCATATACTCCTCGATTTTGATGTTTGCCTTGGCTAGCGCGCTGACTATGCCACAAGAGTCTCGAATATCGCGGCTCACGTTCAAATCGCCAGCAACGATGACTTGCTTGCCCAAGGCCACAAGATTGCGAATTCGGAGGTCCAAGGCATGAAAAAAAGATAAACGAAAACCCGCACGGTCCTGGTCGCAGCTTGCAGGGGAGTAAATACCAAAAAGAACAAACGCAGGAAACTCCAAGATCACGCAACGCCCTTCTGAGTCTAGCGTGGCCTCGTCAAACCCATCAAGAAGTTGGCTGCGAGAAGGGTACCCGCCAATTTGCTGAGACTTTGGTAAATCTCGATACGAGGTAGCGGAGCCAGGAGGGCATAGCACACCCGAGATTCCTTCTTCTGCCCGAATAGGCGCGCAGGTAGCTGTCTTTGTGTAGATAGCCACACCCGAGTAGCCTACACCCAGCAACTGTTAAAATAATCAAGGGCAAATTTAGAGGGCCTAGGAATCTGACAAGACAATAGTCTGCCTCGTATACAAACCTTTTTTGTGCCTAGGCAAGCTAAAGTACGCGTCCCATCCCGGAACTAGGACCATGTCATCAGTCATGTCCTTTTTCTGAATCTTACACTCTTGCATAATTATAATATCCGCATCAAGCGTAGCAAACATGTCTTGATACCTGCGCTTCTCGCACCACGGGTGATACCCAAATGGATTTCTATCAGCAAGGTTAAAGGTTGTTAGCAAGTGTATGTCATACTAACTATGCTAGCCGTCTTGCATATTCCATCGCTAATTCATAGCAAAGTAGAAGAAAGCAAGCCTTGCCTATTCAGATATTATCCAGGCGTCATTACCTAATTCCATTCACTAAAAATTAGCAGTCTAATTAGCGCTATACTCAAGGTATCAAAAAGAAAAAACCACACATCGTCTCACCATACCGTTCCACGTTGTTATTCGAAACACCATCGTGTCAAGTCAATATTTCCAAAGGAAAAAAATATATATATATGGTTAGTATAACGTGTAGCCATGCGACAACACTGTGATTCTACTAAAACATAAGGCTGATCTAGTCTGTGACACGGACGGTATAGATAGGGTAGAGGAGGATGCTCCCAAGTTAAAGTTTCGTGTCAAGTAATGTTTACGATGTTTACTTTAGATATATCACGTGACCTACACCAATGACTCTCTTTCTATTCGAGACCCATGTCTTATCTAACCCTAATGGCTATCTCTACCCTTGGAAATGATTGTCTATCTGTTTCCTTTCTTGCCCCACTTACCCCAGATTGGACAAAGGCACGCCTTATAAGCCTAGAAACTCAGGCACAAAGACCCACTAGCTGTCTATACTATGATATGATTGGTCAGGGTGGAGAACTTGGATCCAGCAACTCCTCACGAATTTTTGTCTTCTCTCGGCTTAAATCGCATGAACAGCAAATCAAGTGCTCCCTCTCCACTCTATCTCTCCTTTGTTGAAGTACAATCTATCATATCTCATTTGGAATAAATTCTCCTAGGGAACACACCTCGTCATAGACAATGTTTTCTCAAGTTTCTCGCGCCACGGCCTCGCGTATTGCCCAGGTTTCTGGCCGTCGTTTTGCTAGCTCGGCCTCAGCCTCGGCCTCAGCCTCGGCCAAGGCTAACGCTTTCAACACCGAGCGTGAGTCGATCAAGAAGCATGCTGCTGAGACTACAAGTAAGTTGATGCGACCCATTTTTCCGATCGTAATGCGTCACGATATAGTGCATTAAGCGTACTGACAACTTGTGCGAATTGTTTTCCACTGTTTTGTAGAGCTCTGGCTGAAGATTTCTCTGTATGGATTTTCCCGATTCCCCCAAGAGCTTATTCCACGATGATGAATGCCGAGCTCTCTACGGAAACTTAGAGGCCACTCATACCGAGATCTCCTATATCAACGCCTTCTATCATTTCCACGAAAGTCGTCTATGCCAGGGCCTGTTCTACCAAGTTCAAGATTTAGCTCCTGTTAACCACCTGCAGTTGCGATTTGATCTCGATATTACACAAGCTAGTTTGGGTTTTTGGTCGAACTGTTAGGCTGCTGAAACTAACAATTATTGTCGTTCTTCTACAGGGCCTGCCTCCCCGTCATCGGTCTCACTAGCATCAACTGCTACCGCCTCTGGAACGAGCATTGGGAGCACTGGAGCCACCTCCCTCCTCTGGAGGAGCGCACCGAGTATCCTTACCAGAACATCCGCACCAAGAACTTCCCTTGGGGCAATGGTGACCAGACCCTGTTGTAAGTGTTATTTACCGGCTCTATCCGCCACACCTGCGCTTGTTTTGCCTGCTGTGTTTGCTTCTTCTACTCTATACTATTCACCAAAACAACTCATTGATGATCATATCGAGTACCTTGCTAACAGAAAGACCTGATAACCCTCGGTCGATCTATAGTTGGAACTCTACCGTCAACTACCACAACAAGAACAAGGTCAAATAAGCAACTGCTTGCCATGACTATTTCACTATGTTGTTAAATGGCTAGGTAGGGAGCGTTAACTAGCCATACGTTTAACAACTCCAGCAAATGAGAATGAGGGCTCAACCTGGACGGAATATATTAAGTTGCAGACGAATTACATGAGTCACTATCATGTCTTGTGACCTATATGTGGTATGAGTGAAGGCTATACACTAGATTTCCAAACTGTACGTGTATGGACTGCGGACTACCTATGTGTGGGCTGTGTACTGTATATGTGTGTATGTTTGTGTGGGAGCCATGGGGTGCATTTCAAGCCTCATGGGCTGTATATAGGCTACATGTAGGCTACATGTGTGCTGTAGGTAGGCTATATGTAGGCTGTACGTACGTATAGCCTACAGGATGTATACGTGTATAAGCTATGTGCTATATGGAGGCAGGCTATGATCTGTAATGTGTTATCCGTTTAGTATATAGTGTAATATAACTGACGTCGTATATTGCCTATCTCGCGATGGTAGGGCCGAAATGGCAGACGAAGAAGGGTAAAGGAAGAAGGGTGAAAGAGAGAGAGAATGGAGAAGGAATGATAGAATGAGAGACGGATAACTATACTAGGAGCATGGTAGAAGGGGAAGAGTGGATGAAGGAGAAGAGTTGGGAAAGAAAGGTGGGAGACGAAGAGTGGAGAGTGGAGGAGGAGGGGAGTTTGAGGTAAAGCAAAAAGAGAAGAGGAAAAGAAAGAGGGAAATGGAAACGAAGACAAGGAGTGGGAGAGGCGTACTGTTGGGAAAAAAGCTGGAATGTCCGTGATGTCTCGACCTCTTGCTTCTTCCTATCCCGTTTGCTCGTTTGTCCTCTCTTGTTGTTCTCTTCTCTCCCTCCCTTCTCCCCCCACACCCTTGTTTCTGCCCTTGCCCTCGCCCTTGCCCTCACCTCGCTTCCTCCTCATCTTCCTCTCTCTCGTCCTTGGGTATTCCTCGATTTTCTCGTCTGCATCAATTTGACTCCTCTATGTACCTCTACTTCTTTTGCTTTTTTCCGCTTTTCCGGCCTCAATCACCCCCTCTCTGTTTAACATGGCGCTACAAAGTACACCCTATGTATAAAACCGGCAAGGGGGTCGTGAAATACTACTCTGATGTTGGCATTTTGTTTGTTCATGCATGGCGACCCCATTTTCAAAGAGGGTTATTGCTATATGCTGCCAATGATGTCTTTGGTAGTGCTGGTGCTGCGGTGAGAAGTATACAAACTGCAGAGTATGATGGGAGGAGAAGCTCCACTTCTTACGAACAACTTCGTGGCTTGCGGCGGCATCCTGTAATCATATTCTCCAAAGATGACCTTGTGACCTTGTGATAAACACCAACAAGAACAGCCTGAATACTTTCTTTTTCTCAGTTACTATGGTGGAGGGGGGTTTGATAAGTTGAGCGCTACCCCACTGTATGATTGCAAACTGAATATCATCATTGAAGCCTAAACAAACAAATGAAATCACAGACAGGAGGGTACTTGTTGGTTTGGTATTCTGCACACGCCCCCCCCTTCTTTTCTCAGCTTCACCGTCCAACATTGCCAATCTTGCCGATGTCCTAGAGTACTTGTACAGAATAACAGAACAGGGTAGAGGGGTATAAGAATCAAAGCAGCACACGCCGGGGGGTGGGGAGACAGGAAGGAGGGCGGGGGGAGGACAGGCAGGAGGGCAGGAGGGCAGGAGGGCAGGAGGGCAGGAGGGCAGGAGGGCAGGAGGGCGGGAGGGGAAAAGGGTAAGAGGTAGCGTCGCTTGTTTTTACGAGAATCGATTAATTGTCATTTTAGCTACTACCTTGAGTATGACCATGGCCATGATCATGGCTACGGACGTGCCACCTTCCCTTCCCACCCGTTTGTGGCCGTGGACTGCCTGCCTGCCATTGATCTGCTGCATTACGTTGTGCTGGCCATAACACTGGTAGAAAACGCACGCCCACCCTTGGTACTTGGAAGTGTCTTGATCACACCTCTCTTCTCTAGACCTTTTACCTGGTAGCACAGGGCTTTAATATATGATATAATCATATTGCATGTTGAACAGAAGTACAGTACATGCAACAAAACCGCCCCAAATGAACGCGCACACTAGCCCCTCTTTGCATCCTTCCTCCTGCAGCTCTGATGTAGCTCCGTATTGCGTTTGTTTTCTTTCGATCCTGTTTGTTTGTACTTCTGGGCTCTCCTCTTGGCTTTGGCTGTTGCCCCCGAAGTGAACAAGGCAATAGCAGAAACAAGAAAGCTGCACAATTTGAGAAAGAGCTTTCATAAGTGCCTGTCCTAGATGACGTTTACAAATATAAAAGGGGGCCCCAAGTCTCGAGAGCATGAACACAAACGAGGAAGGCACTGACAACTCAAGTCTTCTACTACTCCTACTTTCGCACTTTCCCTGCTATCACAGTTCCGTGTGCCTTCCCTTTTTACTGTCCGCAATATCCCCATATCTTTACTGACTGCCTTTTGTGACTTTGGCTTTGTTCTATTTATTGCTAGCCATCTCCCACATTATTGTCTCGTTGGTCTTTGTTTTCAACAATCTTTCCCATTACTTTTTACTTCCCACACTCTTGTTTTGCTACTCTCTGTTTTCTACAGCCTTTTTTTATCACTTTATATCTTCTACAGTCTTATTATATCATTCTACTACATCTTTCCAAGGCCCATCTCTTTACTTGATTTGTGGTCTTTTGCAGCTCTATTCTTTTATTCAATTTCTTTTAAACTTCAACCGGATCTTCAATATGGCCCCTCCCAGAAGTGACAACAACAACAACAACAACAACAACGGTGATGGCCCCAACAGAAGTGGCGAAAATAATGACGATCAGCATCGCGTTTCGACATCTTCACGTAAGCTCCCTCCAATCAGCCCTCTTGCCCAATTTCATCCTGACCTATCTATCCGGCGGAAACCTTGTCCACCAGTTACTTGTGTATACTAACCTAAGCCTCTATCATGACATGTTGCGTTGTGTCTTAGACCAGCCCAAAAAAGAGGAGGGTGAATCTTCACCTATTGAAGCACCGGGCACCTATGCTAGCGAAATGACGGACGGAAGCGTTGACTCCCCTGGAGACTCCAATGAACTGGAAATACATTGCTATGCTGCTTTTAGTCGCTTTAGGAATGCGCTACCATATTTGGATGAATCCGGAGTCCTTCGTCCGCCAAGGTCGCCAATATTTAATTTTTCGTTTAGCACTGGTAGTGGGGGCCAGTCTGCGCAGCCGGCTAATACTGCCTCGCCCGCGAATCCCTTTCAGGAACCTCAGGCACAGGTGCAGCCAGCTAATACTGCCTCGCCCGCGAATCTCTTTCGGGAACCTCAGGCACAGGTGCAGCCAGCTAATACTGCCTCGCCCGCGAATCGCTTTCGGGAACCTCAGGCACAGGTGCAGCCAGCTAATACTGCCTCGCCCGCGAATCGCTTTCGGGAACCTCAGGCACAGGTGCAGCCAGCTAATACTGCCTCGCCCGCGAATCTCTTTCGGGAACCTCGGGCACAGGCGCAGCAGGGTGAGATGCGGGCTCCGGAGGGAGCTTTGGGCCAGGAATTGGAGCCTTTGTACGTGGATACTCCTGGTGCTAGCTCTGATACTTCTAGTCAGGAGCAGCAGCGGCAGCGTCGGCGGCGTAGGCTGCCACGGCCTTCTAGTGGAACTGATTCTCATACCCGCTGTTCTAGATACCGTGAGTTCATGAGGCAGCAACGGCAGCAGAATGGGTCGTCAAGGCCTGTTCGTGCGACTGCTTCTACTGCTGACCCCAGAAGCCATCACGCTGGCCAGCAGCAGCAGCAGAAGCAACATGAGTCGCCACGGCCTTCTAGTGGAACTGCTTCAACTACCGGCCCCCATACTCTCCACGCCAGCAATAGGCGGTCTCAACAAGATCAGCCTTCTGGAAGTAACACTTCTGTTGCCGGCTTCAGTCAGTACTCTGGCCAGCAGCAGACAACACCAGGCTTTTCAGCAGGTGGCCACCAGCAGGCTTCTGGCAGTTGGCAGCGATCTGGAAATCAGGAGCCTTTGGGTCGTCACCAGCTTTCTGAACATGAGCAGGCCTCTAGCCAGCAACAAAACCCTGCTATTCAGCATCGCCAGTTCTCCGACTACCGCCAACGGCAGCAATCTTTGAGTGCCATTAATGCTGCTGAAAGATATGTTTACCAGCATACTGGTCATCGGCTGTGGCAAGAACCATTGCAGACTCCGGCTACAACTTCCCGTGCAGCTAGCTTTCACCTGCCCCCTCCCAGCCAGTATCAGGGGTCGCAAAACCGCCCTCAGACGTTGAGCCGTGCTCCGTTTCCTTCAGGTAGTGACAACCATGCGCCACGTAACACCTCGCGAGTTTCGAGCGCGGGTCATTTTCCTCCTGGCGGCCACCACCAGGCGCCACATAACACTTTGCAGCCGTCGAGTTTGGCCTCTTTCCCTGCTGGCAGTCACCACCAGGCGCCACATAACACTTTGCAGCCGTCGAGTTTGGCCTCTTTCCCTCCTGGCAGTCACCACCAGGCGCCACATAACACTTTGCAGCCGTCGAGTTTGGCCTCTTTCCCTGCTGGCAGTCACCACCAGGCGCCACATAACACCGTGCAGACGTCGAGTTTGGGCTCTTTCCCTCCTGGCGGCCATCACCAGGCGCCACATAACACCTCGCATGTCTCGAGCGCGGCCCCTTTCCCTCCTGGAAGCTATCATCAAGCTACTGAGCATCAATACCAGTCACAGCAGCAGCAAGTGCAGCCTGTGGGCACAGTCTGTCCGCCTTGGTGCCCTTACTTCGCTTCCCAACAGCAGGAGCAACAGCATCCTAATGTTAATCAGCAGCAATCGCAGCTTCCAGGGCCAGCCCCTCCTGTCAGTGGTCACTCCTACCAGAATTTTCATCACCAACAACACCCGAGTGTCCAGAACGCCCATCAGCCTAGTATTACTTCCAATTTTCTTCCGAGCATCATGCTTAGGTACGAATCCGGGCCCCCGAGCGAGATAGAATCTCCTCATAGCTATGCTTACCATCAGCTGCGGTTGCAGAGCATTTTTGCTCCTGCGCAGAGAGAGAGCCATCCTCAAGGCGGGAATCAAAACCCTCACCGAAACAACGGCCAGGGTCCCAACCAAAGCCTAAATCAAGGACCGGGCCAGAACCCAAGCCAGAATTAGGATGAGGGGCACTAGCTGGTGCAGCTGTGCGCTACACATTGTCTCAACTAGCCAACTGTGGTAGACCATTCAAATTAATCTGGAGTTTTAAAGGAGCCTGTAATGCGACATGCCGGCAACTTAGAACTTATGGGGATTTGTGGCGCACCAGGCATATATTTATTATTGAGCGCAAAGATGATGACAGGCAGGAAACTCTTGGAATTATTGTGGATGGGCATGGGGTTGATTATTTTTATTGTTTGGTGATGTCTTTTGGATGCTTGTTTGAGTCTGAGGGCATGCCTTTGGTTGTCCAAGTTTCTTTTTGTGCAAGTTTATTGGTTTTTCTTCTTTCTTTTGGCTAAATAAAGCGCATGGTTTTTGGCTTTTTAAAGTTTACTGTAAAGGTTTTAAAATGACTGTTTTAGTCAGTGTGAGGTCTTGTGTGTAAGTGCGACAGGCGCTGGGCTGGGAGCGGGATGGATCTATGGAATGGTACTTGGATTTTGATGGTCCAACACGCCCAGTGTCTGTCCCTTCTTACCTCTTGTCTTATACATGTTCAATGGCCGATCACGAGCAGCATGCATGCATCTTTGGCTCGGACATGATATTCTAGAGTAGTTACAGATAGAATTTTCCCTTCTTGACCCATCACCGTCTAGCAAAGCTACCGAGGCTTCGAAGCAAGATACAGAATAAACATACACTATTGGCGAAGAGATCCTGTGCGATGGCAATTCATGATGCACTGGCGGTGTGCGAGGCGGTACTATACTGTGAAAGGTTCTGGAACCAAACTGGCCATAAAAACAAGTCTTGCTTTGTAGTGCCTAGCTATTCTCCAAAGCATAGAGGCCGAGTGACAGCACAGCAATAGGTCCCCCAATGCTATTTAGTAGCTCTGGCTAGATGTTATACAAGGGGAGTACTGTGGTTATTTAGGTTCTCCCTTGCATAGAGTTTACCTTAACCTCTGAATTATATGAAATGACGGGGTGGGGGGGCCTTTTTAGATAGGAGTAAATGGGGCTTCGCAATAAAGCCTTGTTGGTTAACTTGCCATTACAAAAGCCCAAATGCCTTCCCTTCATTTGATAGTTTGATAAGCCAAAGGTGAGTACACTCGGCATCAATGAAGGGCCGGTATTGGCTTGGTGGAGCAAGCAATAGCATTTTGGCAGTAGATCTGTGATCGGTATTTGAAAAAACGGCATGCCACGGAGCCGGCTGATGTGGCAGTAGAGGTGGTAAAAGTAGTAGGAGCAGATAATAGAGGAGTGATACAACGTATATGATGGGTGAGTGTCTCAAGCAAGTAGGTGTCTCAAACATCTTAACCTTATCAAAACACGCAATAAAAACACGAGGAACTATTTGATCAATTAAATAAACCTGCTGCGCTCTTCCCTAGACATCTTAATTACTATATTCCATGACTGGGCTTGCCGCAGACACCACAGTGGCGAACCGTCGGTCGCACCGACCTCCATGATCCGGCCACTTCCTGGGCATAAGCATTGACTTGGTCAATTGATTGCCTCCTTCCCTCTACTGAAATCCCCCCTATCCTTTGTAGTCTGGTCCTTTTTGCTCTCCGGCGCCGGCTTAGTACCCAATTTGCCTCTCGAAGGCCTTTGACCTCAGCCCTTGGTGATGGACTTCTATGCATTGCCGCCATCGTACGCTTGGTAAGAGACTTCAGGGCTCCTAGGGCTCGCTCCGGCGAGCTGCTTTTGTGTCTCCCGATTTGTCTTTCAAGGTGTTTAGACTGAGATCTAGCCTCAAGTATGGTTTTTGGGGTCCTTGAGGTCTTGGGGATCAACGGTTCGCCTGCCTCATCAACCAGCGTTAGCGCCCATAGCTGTACTCCTGGATTTGAGGTTAGATTCTCCGTATCAAGAGAGACAAATTCAAACTCTTTAAGGCCTCTTAATGTTTCGTTCCGTCATAGCGGCTGGAAATGTGGTATAGGAGGCCAGAAGGAACTCAGTCTTAGAAAAGCGGGTTATAGAGCATCTAATTAGATGCTCTATTTGTTGACCGTAAGCGTTATTCGGCGGCCCAATGCATCCAATATCAAGGAGCTAACGCTGGCGAGACGAACGAGGTGGCATACAAGGCCTGGCGATCTTCTTTTCCTCGAAAAATCTCTCAAATTTGATCGACAGCCGTCTTTCGTGGTCATCAAGGTTCAAGAGACGATAGATGCAAATTGGTCGATTGGCTGTGCACTGGTCAAAGTGCCAAAGACACTCAAGACCAGTCTCGTTATCGATCTAGCTATTTTGGGTTGTTGCACTAGCCCAATTGCTAGAGAGGTTGCTTTCTCGGCACCAGTTAGCGAGATAATTTTGCCCCGTACCTATGATAAATGGCGAGACCGCCTAGCCTTCCGCACTAATCGCCCGAATAATCGTAATATATTCCCAGTTTCCAGGCTGTACTGATTTTGGTCTTCCTTGCCTTTCTGAGCCTGTGACAGCCATTCCGGCCATTACGACGCCCGCCATGATGCCAGTCTTATCAAAGCTCCAGATATCATCTGATCGGATACCATATCTCGCGATTATGTTCTGTACAAGCCTAAATCAGCCACCAATAATCATTGGATTATCTTGTATCCTCTGAAGAATGTTCTGCTATTTGCCTCTGCTTTCCCTCTCACATTTAGGTCTCTGGCAGTCGTATTTTCGGAATAAACGCGTCTTTAGCTCTGATTGTCACTTCACAAAGTTGTGAGCCCAGCGCCTGCCGACGGGTGACACATCGCGGTCTGCTAGCAGAGAATTGGCTATTCCTTCCTCAATACATATTTTCAAGCGAAATCCTCACGAATCTAGGTCTATGATGAATGGGACTATTATTTGTTTCTCTAGATTACATAGTCTTCGTGACTTTGAGATAGTATTGCATCGCGATTGGATGCCGTGGTGGCGGTGACGTAATGTCTCGAAGGAGACCTGGTATACAGCTGCTATGCGTCGGGGACTTAATTCCGGGTTATTTTGAAGAGATTGAAGTGTAAGAAGGCTTCTAGCCTCATTTGAAGTCTGGGACGTGTTGGGTGGTCATAATGCATCTAATCAAATAGAAATGTTGTAGGTTGGGGAGTTTTTAACTCACTCACTTGGCTATCAAGCACGTTATCAAAGTATTAAATAGAAATTTGGGGGCAAAGAGCGACACGACCGACGCATACTTAGATGCAAAACGTGGTTATCATGTCCGTTGCAATATTGTACAAGAGTTAGGGCTATTGTCATGAACTTCTGACCTGACTGAAATTTCACCACCAGCCTCGAGCCTGGACTAGCCAACTTCTATACCAACTCAAATGACTAACAAAGACTTGACACCATACAGACTTTTGACATTATAGTGAACTATCCAGTGAAATGTATTGAGTTCTCTTAGTAAGAAAATGAATATAAAAAGCTCGATTCTTATGAGAGCATCTATATTGTAACTACATGAAAAAAAAACACCTACTCACACTTTGAATTCACCTGTCTAGGCAGATGGTTCATTCTTTGTTAGGTATTAGAAGTTGTCAGAGATCTCCATGCATGGAGAATAACTAAAATCAGCAAATTGGCTAGTTTCTAGGGATGAGGTATGTATCTAGGGTGGGGCGTCATGTAATGGTGCTATTATTTGTGGCAATTTTCCTGAAAGCTTCATGACTGTTTCATCATTCAGGCTACCCCTCCACATGTTTGGCTCGTTTTAATACCGGCTCTACGTCTGTTATAGAGCCCATTTTATCATCACCTATTTGCTCATAATGATGATTACCCACCATACTCCTTTTCCTAGTGGTACTTGAGCCTCCTAAACAGCCCTCGATAGCCTTTAACTTTGCCTCGTAAATGTCCATGTCCAGAACACAGTGATCGAAATCAATCTTCATCACACTTTGTGTTTCCTCACACCATGTGGCATTGCATACATCGTGGTCCTGGTCATTCAGCCCCCAATCTTGTAACTTCTGGTAGGTATCTTCAACTTCCTGGTTCAGGTCACGGCCCAGTTCCTGACTCTGCTGATCTAAGGACGGCCCGTAGTGAAGTGCCTTGCCTGTATATGACATGAGCATCAAGTGCGAGAGTGTCGTAAACCTTGCCATAAACGGATATGGCGAGAGTAGTTTGACTAGACCGAGGTGAACGGGAATCAAGGCACCTTGTTGTTGGCGCAGGTAGTTGTAAATACGTGTCTCTCGCTTCAGTCGGCGCACATTGTGTGACTCGACACCTTTGGCAACAAACGTGTACCCATAACCGTTCATTGACAGCTTAAACAAACATCCAATTGCGCCGTACATACCTTCATTGTAGAGAAGAGTGCAGTTGTTTTCAGGATGGATCGCGATCTGCTCCTGGATAAGTCTACAGACGTCAGACCCATGAATAGAATGTCTTTGATGTTCTCCTGGTGGTTTAATACAAGATGACTGTAGTAGTGCATTTTTGTGGATGTGGTAGTTAGGACATGAAGTGTCAAAAGATAGACCACGAACAAGGCCAAGCAGACATGCTTGTGTACAATATGGAAGCATTGTCTTCTCTTTGACTGCCTTGATACCTGCGGCAACTAAATCTGCCTGACGGTTTCCAGAGGTATGGTGACGTTGAGTATTATCACTAGGTGCTTCACTATGTGCTTGGTGTGATTGCCGTAGAGGAGACGCTGCCCGTTCATGGCTGTCATGGACTCGATGTAAAGTGTAGCGATGAGCAAGTCTCCGACTGCTAGAGTTGCCATCACTTCCATCATCACTCCCAGTCTCATCATCACTATCATTCCGCAGTCTTATGCCAAGAGATGACGTCGTTACGCGACTGTAACCTTTGGGAAGATTTGGAAATTCAGCCAGCAGTTCCAGTGTGTCAATTAACCATTCCACTGGTCTAATAGCTGATGTAGAGGCCATTATACATAATGAACACAACTGTGAGACAGCTAGCTCGGCTAAGCCATCATCTTCAATCTGAGGTACATCCTGGTGATTTACTGATGCTGTCACATGGCTTGGATAGACAGGGCCTCTATCGGACTTTGGTAGATCTTTGGGATCCATAGCTGGGAAAAAGGATGTATGGTACAGGAGTGTGGTTGGATCTTCTAGTGGGATGCGAAGAAATGTCAGAGTTTCTCCTGTCGCAAGGTAGCCATACTCAAGGCCAGACATGATCATATAATGATACGTCTGAGCTAAAGCAGACGCGAAAAACCGGAGCTTATGGGGAATATTAGATGGTGCAATAGGGGAGCCAGAGGGGGAAAAGACCGTGCTATTCGGCCGTTGCTGCTTGGACTTCTGGCCCTGCC
>JAXCEX010000231.1:0-37426 GCA_038382965.1 Ceratocystis huliohia
GTTAAAGTTCGGGTAAACAGATAAGACAGGTGTCTTATCTGAGAAGAAGTGGGAGAGCATAAATGGAAAGAGGAGTTGACAGAATTTTCATTTAGATTAATACAAAACTTAAGGACCAATTTTAACAAGGTGTGATCTGATCTATCAGGTGTTGAATAAGGCATACTCAATAGCAAGGTACTTCTCTATCAAAGCATGGGTGCCTTCAACCTTCAAGGTGACTGCAATATCAAAACTAGCTTGTCTAATTAGGCTGTCAGTTTTATGGTAAGCCAAGCAAGTCTATCACAAGTTAAACGAAACCCCCACCACTTTTTCTGAAAGACGTCCTTACGACGAGCCTTCACTGCCTTGATAGAAAGATCTTTCTGATGACGGTCTTTGTTTGAATGTGCACTATCCAGGCCGCCCATTAGCAGGTACTTGAACAGAATCACCACCACCTTACTGCCTAGAAAGGGCGACAACGAAGGCTGACTTTTCCTCCTAGCCAGTAACCCTCTGCATAAATTATATTTCATTGCGGAACAGAGGAGTACATTGTTCTTGAAGAGCAGCCACAAGTAGAGCAGTCAGCCGTCTTTATATTTTCTAGGCATGCCTTTTCTTTTTGCTTTCTGGCTGGTAAGAAAATGGCTGAATAGAATAGCTCAGCCTCTTCTTTTTCTTCTTTTTCCTTGCATGTGTGTTCCGCTTGCTACTGCATTGACCTGGATCAGCACACTAGGTTGTACTTGTAGGGGACAACAAGACTAAGGAAGATGGAGGATGGGGGACCCTAGACAACGATGACGTTCTAATCTTTTCTCAGGGTTGATTTTCCTTTACGCTGCCTACAAGAATGTGATATGTATGTATGGGCCTGCGTATCTCGGAATTGATATGCTGATTGAGCGAAAAGGCTGTCAGTTGGCCTGTCTGATAAGGCAATGGCTACTTAAAGGGGAGAGACACAGACACGAACTGCGAGATTTGATGCGATACAGAGACGACGAGCAGCAAGAGGGAAATCCACACAAGTGAAGCAAACGAAAGACAACGGCCATGTAAGAGGCTACAGAGGGAAAAGCGAAAAGACAACCCTGGTTGGGTGTCTTGGGTTGGAGTCTGTGACTGCTAACTAGTAGTGGCAAGGGCGAGAGATACTAAAACCAAGAGGAGGGAAAAAAGGCATTGAGATATGAAATATAGGATCAAATCCCCACCGTATGCTGTCAAGTGCATGATTGGTGCCCAACTTTTGCCAAAGCGTTACCGCACAGCGCCAAGCAGAGATTTGCATAGCCAGAAACCCGCAAACTGGTAATGGCTACATCGATGGCGGACATAGAGCAGGACAGGTATGGCGGTATCAAACACTTGGTTTTAGCCACCCTTCGCCTTGCATACGCAACATGGATATTCTATGCCATGTACAGACATGTACATACATTTGTAGTACATGTACGTACGACCAGACGGACCGCTTACGGCACATGCGAGGCCTAAGAAGATGATGTGTACGTTTTACAGACAGTACAAAGACAACATGCTTGTTTTCTTTGCCTGTTCGGTTATTGTGGCTTGGCCTATTGGGCTCCTTATATCAGCGCTGCCTGTCTCTGTTGGTATGGGTGGACGGGTAGAGTGCAGTAAGCATGTAATACGATGCATTTGCGGGTGGGATGGGGCAGGTCTTCATCGCCGTTGTTAAATGTTTCACAGCTCTGCTTATGTGCTTGATACACGGCTTCAGGGGCGGACAGGGTGGATGCAAAAGGGTAGGAAGAAGAAAGAAGAAGAGAGAAGAAAGGATGGCTTTCTGTAGCTTCGGGGTTTGTTGATGCCCAATATTCCACAAACACTCGCAGGCGGCGGCGCTAGGGTCTGCAAAACCCTGTACAGACTGCTGTCGTGTAAAAATATTTTTTTCCTTTTTCTTATTTGTTTGGCTTTGCTTTGACCATGACTCGCCCTGTCGCGATGCCCAACCCTTTTGCCATGGATTTGGAAGCCAAGTGATGACTGAAAATAAGAGGCGGTGATATACTGGGCTGGCCCTGAAGCTCTGCACAAGTTAGCGTGGAAGCTTCTACCATGGACTGAGGCCCAAGGCACCAAATCAGGCCATTGTTATAGGGAGGGAGGAGAAGAAAAAACCGTCCTGTGTTATATTTGCTATGGGCTAGGCCGTAAGGCAGGAGAGGGAGGGGGAGGGGATCACAGACTTACATGCACTGTGGGTGAGAAGGAAGTGTATTATGTTGTGCCCCCGGCCTGTTTGATAGCTAGAGCCGGGCTTGCTAGGAGGAAGAGAACTGTAATGCAGGAAAGAGGAAAAAGTGCTAGCATGAAGTAGGTGTACTTGGAGCGTGGCAACTGGGGTGGAGCCTGGGAGAGAGACATACAGATAGACAGGTAGAAAGGGAGGCAAAGACGGAGAAGTGATAGAGCGGCTTGCTTGTACTAATGCTTGGCTGTACGTGAGTGGGGTGGGCTTGCATGCACTTACTGATGCAGCTCCAGCTGCTGCAAAGCCAATAGCTCGAGTACAGTACATGCACATGTGCACACATATAACATAGCATATACATACTTGATGCATACGTATATGTACTTGATATATGCACTTGCAGGAGGCTGTATACAGCAGCGCAGTCGCTCGCTCGGATGGGCCAGCCCGTCTGTGGCTGGCTGCCGACTGAGACGGACGATATGTAGGACGGGAGAGAGGGGGGGGGATGGAACGATGGGGCGACATTTGCCGGTTTGGAGGTTGTTTGTGTGAGACTAGACTAGATAGTAGAAAACCGACGTCTAGCAGCCCGTCCATTGCGTGATTGCAAGCGGATTGGTGGCATGTTGTACACAAAGCGGGCAGCGTCTGACGCCTCCGGGCTTTGTTCTTTATCTTTTGTAGTGTTGCCTTATGTACTGTACGGCTGCGACAGGGCCTTGGAGGGTTTTGGTTTGTGTGTTAAGCTGCTCGATTGACCATAGCTTTAATGTGTGGCCTGCACTTTTTCTCGGGATCAGGGTTTTTCGTTTTTTTTTGTTTTTTTTTTCTTTTTTTTCTTTTTCTTCTTTTTCTTCTTTTATCCGTTTTTTGGTCGAAGTAGTAGTTGCTAGCTCGAGGCAGGTAGTTGCCTCTGCCTCGCTAGGTGGAGAGAACAAAGAGAGACAAAGAGAGACAAGGGGGTTGTTGCCGTTCTTGTCCTGGTCCTGCCTGACCGACGGCAAATAAGGCGGATGCCACCCTGTGCAAAAAGACTGATGTCAAATCACGTCACGATAACAGTAGCATGTAGAGACACTCGCATGTGAGCATTTCGAGGCTTTGACTTTGCCTGTCCTGTCCATCTGCCTGCTCTCTTGCTCGTCTTGCTCGTTGTTGGCTGGGTGGCCTTGGTTGGCTGGTCTGTTCCTCTTTAGATGTTGGCTTGAGCGCTTATGCAATGCACCAAGTAGGCGAGGCCAAACCAGAACAAGGGCTTTTGCGAGCATGTCTCTCTGCTTGCTTCAGCAAAGAGAAGAGCCCCAGAGGGATCGTGCATTGGTGCGGTGCAAGTTGCGTGTGCGTTGCAGATGCAGAGCAAAAAAAAAAAAGAAAAAAAAAGAGACAAGATCAAGCTCATCCTCTGACTCTGGTTCTCTCCCTAGTCTCTTCCTCTCTGTCTCTGCCCCGGATTCTTTTCTTCTTTCTTCTGGACTCGCCTGTCAAATCTTTTCCTCACAAGGGCCTTCTATTATTTCTATTTTATCTCGCCTTTTTCTTCTTTTTGTGGTTTGTGATCCACTACCAAGCCAAACCCAGCCAAGTCTACTATCCACGTTCAGCAGCAGCCCAACTTCTGCCCTCTTATTGAGCCTCTTATTCCTCTTTTATTCCCCTTCTCACCATCTCTTGTTTCTCTCCCACTCTTCCCCTCCCCTCTCTCTCCTCTTTCTTCTCTTCCTTCCCCGTCATCGCATGTTTTGCTTGTCTTTGCTCCCCCGTTGTATACACACCGTTTATGAGTTCCAGGGTTCCCCCCCTAACCCAACCTTGATACCCTTTCTCTCCAGCCTCTTTCGTACATCATCTCTCATCGTCATCTCTGTACAATACAGCCCCCTCCGCTGAATCCCAACATCTTTTTTGTTTATTGATTCGCCTGCAAGCCTTAAGCTGTTTATTTCTTTTAGTCCTGGATTGCTCTTGAAAGCTTCGTCAAGATTGTCCTCCTGCCCTAAACCAAAAGCCTGATTTCGTGGCAATTTAATCACCACGTCTACCACCAAGCAGCTTCATATCGCTTTATAATCACCTTCCCCTCCAGACACAAAAAAAGGCCGGGCGGTAAAAGCCGGCCCCATCCCACTGCTACTAAAGATGGACCCCCCTTCAAAGACCCCCGAGGTTGACTCTGTTCCGGAGCCGGAAACTACCGACTCCCAAGTCACAGAGAGCAAGCTGGATGAACAAGTAGCTCCTGGTATGGTCTCTGCTCTTCTGCGCCCCATAGGCTATTCCTGATCCAAGCTAACCAATCTCATTAGATAATTCAGAGCCTATTGCCCCAAAAGCTCAGCAGAAAAAGAAAAAGAAAAAGTCCAAGACCTCACCTACTACTAGTACGGAATCTCTTGGGGAGCCTGTCTCCGAGGCACCTATTATTGGCGACGAGGATCTAGACAAGGCCGACAATGAGTTTGGCGATCCTGATAGCAGCATGCTTTCTTTAGTAGACGGCGGCTCTGAGGTTTCGTCATCAAAGAAAAAGAAGAAGAAGAAGTCTAAAAAGAAGTCTAAGGCTGCCGACGGAGACTCTACAGCCGTGGACGTTGAGCAAGAAGCGGAAGCGCAAGCAGAAGCGGGAGCAGGAGCGGATGCTGAAACAGAAGCAGATGCTGAAGTTGAAGCCACTGCTGCTACTAAAGAAGCGCCCGAAGAATCTAAATCCTGTAGCGAAGCTCCCGTTGAGGCTCCCACGACGGATATTGAAAAGCCTTCAGAAGAGGTCCCCGCCTTGGCCGAGGAAAAGGTACCGGAAGAGTTGCCTGCCGAGTCAGCTGAAGAGCTAGCAGCTGTGAAAGAGATAGAATCCACTGGAAAGTCTGCTGAGTCCTCTGAGATTACGGCAGAGTCCGTTGTTCCTGTTGATGAGCCCTTAGAAGAAGATACCCCTCAAGAGCCTTCTGCTCCCGCTACTACGGACAATAATATTCCCGAAACCAAGGATGCAACCGAAGCAACTCCTGTGAAAGGGGGTGAAGATAATGAATTAAGTGAACCCTCTGATTCTGATCCTCCCGCCAAAGTTACAGCATCTGACGCCGTGGCAGAAGTTGAAGCCACTGAGGAAACTGCTGTTACTGATACTGCTCTTGTTGAGGAGCTAGCGCCTGCCACTGGAGAGCCATCCCAAGAAGCCGAGGACTCTTCCACCAAGGAATCTGTAGTGGAAACTCCTGCCTCGGAAGCCACCAACAAGGATAGCCCCTCTATTGGGAGTGAGACTAAAGTAGATGCCGATGCTTCAAATGATACCTCTGAGTCAGCAGTCGAGGTAGCTAACACAGGTGCTGCTGAGCCTGCTACCGAGTCAGGTGCTGAACCCACTGACGAGTCTGTTTCAGAGTCTATTGCCGAAACTGCCACTGAACCTGCTGCCGAGACTGCTGTTGAGTCCGCCGCCGAACCTGCCACTGAGACCGCCATTGAACCTGTCACCGAGACTGCAGCCGAGCTTGCTACCGAGCCTGCGGATGAGTCTGCGGCTGAACCTGCTACCGAGACTGATGCCCAACCTGCTGACGAGTCTGCGGCTGAGACTGCTGTTGAACCTAGTGCTGAATCTGCGGCTGAAGCTGCTGCCGAGTCTACTGCTGAGCCTGCTGCTGAGCCTGTGGATGAGCCTGCGGCTGAACCTGTGGCCGAGACTGCTGTTGAGGCTGAACCTGCTGTCGAGCCTGCCACCGAGCTTGCGGTTGAACCGGCTGCTGAGCCCGCGGCTGAACCTGCTGCCGAACCTGCTGCCGAGACTGCTGTTGAGCCTGTGGCTGAACCTGCCGCCGAGCTTGCCACCGAGCCTGCGATTGAACCAGCTGCTGAGCCTGTGGCTGAACCTGCGGCTGAACCTGCGGCTGATGTTGAGCCTGTTACCGAACCTGCTGACGAGCCTGCGGATGAGTCTGTAGCTGAACCTACGGCTGAACCTGTTGCTGAGACTGTTGTTGAGACTGTTGCCGAGCCTGCGGGTGAGTCTGCGGCCGAACCTGCCACCGAGACTGATGTCGAGCCTGCTGCTCAGCCTGTGGATGAGCCTGCGGCTGAACCTGTGACCGAGGCTGTTGTTGAACCTGCGGTTGAGTCTACCACCGAGTCTGTGGCTGAACCTGCGGCTGAACCTGCCACCGAGACTGATGCCGAGCCTGTTGCCGAGCCTTTGGATGAGCCTGCAGCTGAACCTGTGGCCGAGACTGTTGTTGAAACTGCGGCTGAGCCTACCACCGAGTCTGCGGCTAAACCTGCGGCCGAACCTATTGCCGAGACTGCGGTTGAACCAGCTGCTGAGCCTATGGCTGAGCCCGAAGATGAGTCTGCGGCCGAACCTGCGGCCGAACCTGCGGTTGAACCTGCTGCCGAGTCTGCGGATGAGCCTGCGGCTGAAGCTGCTGCCGAGTCCACTGCTGAGCCTGCTGCTGAGCCTGTGGATGAACCTGCGGCCGAACCTATTGCCGAGACTGCGGTTGAACCAGCTTCTGAGCCTGTGGCTGAACCCGCAGATGAGTCTGCGGCCGAACCTGCGGCCGAGACTGCTGTTGAACCTAGTGCCGAATCTGCGGTTGAACCTGCTGCCGAGTCTGTGGGTGAGCCTGCGGCTGAACCTGTGGCCGAGACTGTTGTTGAACCTGCGGCTGAGCCTGCTGCTGAGCCTGCTGTCGAGTCTGCCACTGAGACCGCCATTGAACCTGCCACCGAGACTGCTGCTGAGCTTGCTGCCGAGCCTGCGGATGAGTCTGCGGCTGAACCTGCTACCGAGACTGATGCCCAACCTGCTGACGAGTCTGCGGGTGAGCCTGCAGATGAACTTGCCGCCGAGACTACTGTTGAACATGCGGCTGAATCTACCGCCGAGCCTGCCGCTGAGATCGCCATTGAACCTGCCACCGAGACTGCAGCCGAAACTGCGGCTGAACCTGTCGCTGAGATTGCTGATGAATCTGCTGCCGAGCCCGTAGTTGAACCTGCTGTTGAGCCTGCGGCTGAGCCTGCAGATGAGTCTGCGGCCGAACCTGCGACCGAACCTGCGGCCGAACCTGCGGCTGAAGCTGCGGCCGAACCTGCGACCGAACCTGCGGCCGAACCTGCGGCTGAAGCTGCGGCTGAAGCTGCTGCCGAGTCTACTGCTGAGCCTGCTGCTGAGCCTGCTGCTGAGCCTGTGGATGAACCTGCTGCTGAGCCTGCGGCTGAACCTGCGGCCGAACCTGCTGCCGAGCCTGCGGCTGAACCTGCTGCTGAGCCTGCTGCTGAGCCTGCTGCTGCGTCTGCGGCCGAACCTGCGGCCGAACCTGCGGTTGAACCTGCTGCCGAGTCTGCGGATGAGCCTGCGGCTGAACCTGCTGCCGAGTCTACTGGTGAGCCTGCTGCTGAGCCTGTGGCTGAAGCTGTGGCCGAACCTGCGGCCGAGACTGCTGTTGAACCTAGTGCCGAACCTGCGGCTGAAGCTGCTGCCGAGTCTACTGCTGAGCCTGCTGCTGAGCCTGTGGATGAACCTGCTGCTGAGCCTGCTGCTGAGCCTGCCGCTGAACCTGCCACTGAGACTGCAACTGAGCCTGAAGCTACTGCCGTAGAGGTTATTACCGAAGTTGCTGATTCTGAAGCCCAAGACGAGGCAGCGACTGCCGTTGAGACTGAGCTTGAAGCTGTTACCGATGCTGAGGCTGTTGAGCCTCAAGAGGCTGCCCCTGAGTCCGTTGAAGTCAAACCAGAAGCAGCTATTGAGGTAGAAGCTGTCGCTGAAGCTGTCGAGCCTGAGGCTCAAGTCGAAGCAGAGCCGGCAGCTGAACCCGGGTTGGAGGCTACGGCTGAAATAGAGGCTCCTGCTGAGGTTCCTATTGAGCCTGGGGTTGCTGCTGAGTCTGAGATTCAAACTGAAGTAGAGCCTGCAGCTGCAGCTGAGCCTGAGACTGCTATCGAGATCGAGGCTGCTGCTGAAACAGTTGAAACAGAGACTGTTCCTGAACCGGAACCTGCCATTGAGGCTGAGCCTGAAGCTACTACTGAAGAGCCAAAGGGTAGTGATGATAAGGGCGCAGGAGCAGTCGCCGCCGCCACTATCGCCGTCGCTGCTGCCGCGACCACTGTTGCTATTGCCACATCTACTGACTCGGAACCAGAAGAGCCTGTAACCCCGAGCTCTGCTAAGGCTGCTGATCACCAGGCTATCGATGGTAGTGCCCCAGCAAAGACCGAGGCTGATCAGCCTATCGAAACTGCGACTGACATGAAGGAAGAAGCCCCTGCCCCTGCTTCTGTTGAAGAGAAGAAGGTGCCCAAAGAGGCCGCAAATGAACAAGGTGAGAATGCCCCCATTTCTACATGTATCGAGGAGGAAAATGCCATGCCAAGTCTATCTGCCACAGGACAAGTCAAAAATGAAGTTGCCCTGCTAGTGAACAAAATGTCTGTTGAGAACCTTGTGGAGGAGGAAGTTGAGGCGGAAGAAGCTACAGAGAACGCCGAAGAAAAGGTGTGTACCTCTGTGGAAGCCACTGAGGCTGTTGAAATGCAATCCAACAGTGTTGTCGCCGGTGAAGAAATCGTCAACAATGTCAAGATAGCAGAAGTCCCCAAGGAACTAGGTGAGTTGCCCACTTCTCTTCTTTCCATTTTCCTTTCAATTCTTTTGGCTCTCGATTGCGCTAGAATGCTGTAGGAAGTATGAGCTTAGAACTTGCTAACCAAGTCGTTGCGCCGGACTTTTTTAAAGATGTTCCCAAGGAAACGCCTCTTGCAGCTAGTCAACATGCTGAAAACACTCACAAGGAAGTAACTAGCTACACAGCATTTGTACCTTCTAGCCCGTCTAAGGCTATAGAGCCAAGTGTCTCTACTGCCATTGCTACCAAATCTGATGATTTCTCTTCGATTTCGGAGATCATGGCCTCAGGTTTAGCTCCAGAGCCTCTTGCTATTCATCCTTTGCACATTGAGACTCGAAACACAGCTCCAGAATCTTTATCGGTCCACAAGAAGTCACTCAGCGATGTTACCGATGCTCCTGATTTGTTCTCCCCCACGGATGAGCGTGAAAATTCTTTTGCCTCGCCTGCCACAACCGCATCAATGACTGCATTTGAGGATGGCCTCATGAGTGAGAATGGCTTTGAAATAAAGCCCCTCGACCTGGCAGCGGATGTTAAGCCGGATGGGAATGAAAACACTAAGGGCCAAGACGATCAAGATCCTTTTTCTGATCCTAATACTGCCGAGGCTCCTGAAAGCTTCCCTAGGGGTCCTTCAACCCATGAGAACTCCATTAGCATCGAAAGCGACGACAGTTTCGTTATTGTTGAGCCTGCTGCTTCTGCTGCTTCTGCTGCAGCTGATACTGCTCCACCCGAGCAAGTTTTACCTGAAAACCCAGCTATCGAAGCTGTCCCCAATGCCGCCTCTTCTCTCTATTCCAATGACCAGAGCAACCAAGAGCCAGCTCATGATCCACTCTCAAAACTGCCTACCCCCAATGCTTTGGAGATGAGCTTAGAAGCCTGGGGAATTGAAGAGGATTCTACTATTGACGCGACAACTAAGGCTGAGATGGAAGCTGCAGCCAGCACTTTGAATGAACCTCTGATCGACGAAAAAGGCATTAAGCCAGATGCTTTTACAGAAGAGTCCCCTGCTAGCCCCAAGGTGCATGCCATCAACCAATACTCGCCTGTGGTAACGTCTCTTCAAGAAGACCCGTCGAACTCTGTCTTGCCGACTCCTCTTTCGCCTGATGTTTCAAACGAGGATATGGATGCCTGGGCTCTCGATATTGAGGACATTTCAGCTGAATCCCATGTTGCTGCTCCCGCGCCCGAGGCTATTGGATCATGTGTTCCTCGGGCTCCCAAGGAAACTGAGGTGGAGGAAGAAGCAGTAGAGCGCTCAATCGAATCGAATCGCCCAGTCGTTGATATGCCTATTGAGGATAGGACAGCCTCTTCCGAGCTTATTGTGCCTAACGGTGTACCCCTCAAGGAGTGTGCTGCTATTGTCGCTGCTGCAATTGCAGCCTCAACTGCAGCAGTGGGCGACCAAATCCCAGTCGTTGAAGAAAGTAATGAATCTCGAAGCATTCATGGTGATGGTGATGAGATGCCTGCCCTTTTACAGGCCCCTGAATCAAAACCTACTGAGGCTACGATTGGGTTTACTGATGCAAGCTATGTTGGGAATGTCGATGATTCGATCACTGTCCCGGACACGGACGCGGATAATGTGCAACCGATTGAGACTGAGATTGCTTTTTCTGAGCCCAAGGTTCTTGAAACTTCTGCTCCCAAAACTGCTCCTAAAGTCATGATGGACGAACCTACTACTCTTGAAGTTATTGATCTTGGGAATCTCCCTGAGGCTCTTGCCTCTAAAACCGATGCTCGTGAGCCTATTGTTGTTTCTGAGCCCACCGACTCTGATACTGTTTCTGGTGAAGCACCAATCTCTAGAGCCGCTGTTTTTGAGAATGTCACAGATGAAGCTACTGCTTCAAATGTTATCATGACTCAGGATGTTGCTGTTGGGACTACTACTCTTGAGATTACTGAACTTGAAGATGAAAGTTCTGAACCTGAGCCCACCGTTTCTGAGACCGCCATTCCTGAGGCCACCTTCTCGAAGGCCATCGACTCTGAAGCTAGTGAAGTTGCTACTCCCGATTCTATAGATGAACCCCTATTTTCGGGCCCTACCTCTGATGTGGCGCAAAACGAAGAGAGCAATTCAACGGGCAAGATACTTGCCGCCGCAACTGGCGTTGCTAGTGTTGGTGCTATTGCTGCCGGTGCTATTGCCACCACTGCTGCAGTTAAGCCTACTGCTTTGGATAAGAATTCAGATGTGAAAACGGAGTTTAGTACTTGTGAGATGCCGCTCAAGAGGGAAGAAGAGGCTACCCCTGTTGCTCGCTCACTCCCCGAATTGACCTCCCGCGATACGAGCAAACTCGCGACTACAATTAACACAGAGCCCAAGCCTTCTACTGAAAAAGATGTCAGTCCGCCCCCCATTACCAGCGTTCCTGTTGATACCACGCCCCCTGTCTCTACCCCTTCTTTTGTTTTGCCCCCACCATTATCATCGCCATTTTCACCGGGCTCTAGCCCCTTCCTAAGCACACCTCTAACTGTTCAGCAGAGGTCTTCCCCTCAACCCGCCGCTGCCATTCAGCAGACCCCTGCTAGCGTGTATGCTGTTGGGGCTGTTGTGTCTCTCATCATCTTCAGATGGCTGTCTTCTCCGAGCCTTATTCTGCTGATGACAGTAGTTGCCCCAGTAGCCTACTTGCTACCCGAGCAGCGAGCAGCAGTGGCAGCGACTCTAGGCCTCATGGCGCTGTGTCTAGTGATCTAAAAGAAAATGGTGATTATGGTGTGTGTGTGCATGTTTGATTGTGTCAAACAAGACAAAAAGAACAGGAGAGTTTGTGTTTGGTACTGCTTGGTTTTCGGGTGGTGTTGATTGCTTGTCCTTCTTTTGGAGGCCATTTGTTGCTGTTCTGCTGTTCTATCATGCTTTGATGATTGCATTTTTGCACTTCACATGAGCTCTGTTCATTTTCTATTCTCTTTTTTGTTTCTTTTGCCAGTCTATTCTTCGACGTACTCTACTATGCTTTTGCTTGCCATGTGCATGTGCTTTTCATGCCTGGCATTGCTTAGCTACCGTTGGTTCTGTTACGTTGAAAAGGAAAATTCCTTCTTTCTGGCTATCTACAAGCTCTCTCCCAAATTCCCATGCCTACTGTTGATGCTACTATTCTCATTACTGCTGTTATGTTGCCCGTAATGTATCCTGTACCATTGCCTCGCCAAGTTCCACGATCCTTTCCATATCTGGAAGCTTTAGAGGCAACACCGAGCATTTCACCATAAGTTACCTTTATTTGCAGATGCCCTCACATCCATACCGAGCCCGAAACTTGGTGCTAATATCTTCTTCTAGATGGAAATCCACCGCCTGAGACTGGTGACAACACAGCTCCAGAGCCTCCTGCAGAGCCAGAAGCTGAAGACCTGAGCGACCAGCCCTTTGCCTACGTCCACTATAGTGATGTCCCTCACCTACCCCGCAGTATTCCTCCGCCTCCGCCTCCGCCTCCTGCTCAAGAGCCTGAACCCAAGTCTGAACCCGAGCAGAGGCCACAGTTCCGCTATCCCTCAGAGTATCTGCAACAGGATTCATCTTTGCTTCAATATCAGTATCATCAACAGCAGCAAAAAAATGCCGAGCCTCAGCTCCCACCCCAAAATGATCCCGACTTCATGCCTGCTGTACACCAGCATCTCGAGGGCTACCAGATTGAAAAGGGCTACAAGCTTGACGACAACTACTACAACTACGAGCCTCAGGCTTATGCTGCCACCGAAGATCTAGCGGCGCTTGAGTCTCTCTCGGAAATAGAGCTGCCGCGCACAGTTGGAACTGACTATTCCCACCCACAGACGTCAGCTTGGGTTCAGGAGCAACAATACACATCGTGGAATGTCAAAACAAGCTTCCCAGAGGGCACATCTAGCTATGGCTATATTAGCCCTACCAGCCCCTGGTACCAACAAGCTCAAGCCGCAAATTCTGCTTCTGGTACTGTACCTGAAGAAGTGTACGCCGCGCTCAAGAAGGCTGAGGAGGAGGCTCTGCATGAGTCGCGCAAAAAGTCATCCCGAAAATCGTCTCGAAAGTCATCTCGGAAGTCATCCCGTCGGCCATCGGAATGTTTAGATATTGCTAAGTTTCCTATTTCTGGAATGGTCGCAGAAGCCCCCGAAATGGCTTACCAGCCAGAGGCGTTTGACGGACGACAGACGTCACCAATTCCAATCTTTGAGCCTAAGCCAATGCGCACTGATAGTAAGCAAACTCCCTCGCTTCCTTCTCCCACAATGATGCCAGAGATCCAGGTCCAGGACAAAAGCTTTACGCATGAAGGTCAAGAAGAAGTTCTGCCTAAAGCCAACGCTACGAATTCGCTCGAGGTTCACTCTGATATTGACCCTAAAGAACCCCTTGAAAACGCCCTCGATCAGCCTCCACGGAAACTTTCGGAAAAACAGCTACAACGAGCAGCTGAGAATGAGCCCTTAGACATTTCTGCCGTAGAGTCTCACAGAGGGGAATCTGAGCCCCAGGCTGGGAACTCTTCAGAAGGAACCCCCATAGCCTGTGAAACCCAATCTGAGGATACCGCGCTAGTCAAACCTGACGTATCTCGCGAGCTTGAGTCTGATGACCAGCTTCAGGAATCCTTTCAAGAAGAGCCCGAAAACCAAGTTGGAGCCTCACCTGTTGATGGACCGGAGGACATCTTTCAGGCTAGCAATGAGGTCACTATCCCTCAAACCGGAGTTACTCTTGGTGACGAAATTCAAGATCCAGTTGAAGATCAGCCTGTAACGGAACCTCAGTGCGAAATTGTACCGGGGGACAGCCCTCCAACTACTTTTGAGCCCAAGGTTGATGAGGCCACCGAAACACAGCCTGGAGTCTGTGATGAAGTGCAGCAAGATGTCCTTGATTCTCCTAGTAGCGAACTTTTAGAAAGCCAAGTCGAGATTCATGGAGACGAGTCTAATGCTTCTTCTTCTAATGGTATTTAATAACCGTTTATTTAATTAAGCTAGTGATATCTTTGTTAACGAAACTTTTACAGATAATATCCAAGGCCAGCCACGCTCTAAAGAACCGATCGAAAAACACAACGAGGGTCCTGCTACCACTCTAAATGAGCAAATTATTGAGGCTGAAGCTAGTCTTGCTATTGCTGTTGAAGCTATTGCCGAGACCGAGACTGTTGAATGTGCTGAAGCCATAGCGGCTCCTGAACCTGAAGCATCTACGGACACGGCCGAGGCTGAAGCTGATCCTACTGTTGAAGCTGAAGCCAATACCGAGCCCGAGGTTGTTGAAGGGGTTGAAGCCATAGCAGTTTCTGAACCTGAGGCATCTGATGACACAGTCGAGGCTGAAGCTGATCTCGCTATTGAGGCTGAAGCTATTGCCGAGACTGAGGCCATTGAATGTGCTGAAGCCATAGCGACTCCTGAACCTGAAGCATCTACGGACACGGCCGAGACTGAAGTTGATCCTGCTGTTGAGGCTGAAGCCAATACCGAGCCTAAGGCTGCTGAAGGGGCTGAAGTCATGGCAGTTTCCGAGCCCGAGGCATCTTCCGATGTGGTCGAGACCAAAGCTGATCATGTATTTGAGGGCGAACCCATTGCCGAATCCAGCGTTGTTGAGGGTGCCACTGAGGCCATAGTGGCTTCTGGATCTGAGGCATCTCCTGACACAGCCGAAACTGAAGCTAATCCTACTGTTGAAGCTGAAGCCAATACCGAGGTCAAGGTTGTTGAAGGTGCTGAAGCGTCTGCTCAAACCGTCGAGACTGAAGATGATTCTGCTGTTGAAGCTGAAGCTATTACCGCGCCCAAGGCTGTTGAGGGTGCCACTGAAGCCATGGCGGCTTCTGGATCTGAAGCATCTGCTGACACAGCCGAGACTGAAGCTGTTTCTGCTGTTGATGGTGAACTCATTGCCGAATCCAGCGTTGTTGAAGATGTCGCTGAAGCCATGGAGGTTTCTAAGTCTGATGTGTCTGCTGGCACAGCCGAGGCTGAAGCTAATTCTGCTGTTGAGGGTGAATCCGTTACCGAGCCCAAGGTTGTTGAAGGTGCTGAAACCATAGCGGCTTCTGAACCTGAAGCGTCTGCTCAAACCGTCGAGATTGGAGCTGATACTGCTGTTGAAGCTGAAGTCAATACCGAGCCCAAGGTTGTTGAAAGTGCTGAAGCGTTTGCTCAAACCGTCGAGACTGAAGATGATCCTGCTGTTGAAGCTGAAGCTATTACCGCGCCCAAGGCTGTTGAGAGTGCCACTGAAGCCATGGCGGCTTCTGGATCTGAAGCATCTGCTGACACAGCCGAGACTGAAGCTGTTCCTGCTGTTGATGGTGAACTCATTGCCGAATCCAGCGTTGTTGAAGATGTCGCTGAAGCCATGGAGGTTTCTAAGTCTGATGTGTCTGCTGGCACAGCCGAGGCTGAAGCTAATTCTGCTGTTGAGGGTGAATCCGTTACCGAGCCCAAGGTTGTTGAAGGTGCTGAAACCATAGCGGCTTCTGAACCTGAAGCGTCTGCTCAAACCGTCGAGATTGGAGCTGATACTGCTGTTGAAGCTGAAGTCAATACCGAGCCCAAGGTTGTTGAAAGTGCTGAAGCGTTTGCTCAAACCGTCGAGACTGAAGATGATCCTGCTGTTGAAGCTGAAGCTATTACCGCGCCCAAGGCTGTTGAGAGTGCCACTGAAGCCATGGCGGCTTCTGGATCTGAAGCATCTGCTGACACAGCCGAGACTGAAGCTGATCCTACTGTTGAAGCTGAAGCCAATACCGAGGTCAAGGTTGTTGAAGGGGTTGAAGCCATAGCAGTTTCTGAACCTGAGGCATCTGATGACACAGTCGAGGCTGAAGCTGATCTCGCTATTGAGGCTGAATCTATTGCCGAGACTGAGGCCGTTGAATGTGCTGAAGCCATAGCGGCTCCTGAACCTGAAGCATCTACGGACACGGCCGAGACTGAAGTTGATCCTGCTGTTGAGGCTGAAGCCAATACCGAGCCTAAGGCTGCTGAAGGGGCTGAAGTCATGGCAGTTTCCGAGCCCGAGGCATCTTCCGATGTGGTCGAGACCAAAGCTGTTCATGCAGTTGAGGGCGAACCCATTGGCGAATCCAGCGCTGTTGAAGGTGCCAAAGCCATAGCAGTCTCTGAGCCTGAATCGCCCGCTGACACGACCAAGGCTGAAGATATTGCTGAGCCCAAGGCTGATGAAGGTGCTACTGAAGTCATAGCAGCTTCTGGACCTGAGGCATCTACTGACACAGTCGAGACTGAAATTGATTTCGCTATTGAAGCTGAAGCTATTACCGAGCCCAAGGTTATTGGAGGTACTGAAGTCATAGAAATTTCTGAACCTGAAGCGTCTGTTGATGCCGTCGAGACTGAAGCTGATCTTGCTGTTGACGGTGAACTCATTGCCGAATCCAGCGTTGTTGAAGATGCCGCTGAAGCCGTGGAGGGTTCTAATTCTGAAGTGTCTGCTGACACAGCTGAAGCTGAGGCTAATCCTAATGTTGAGGGTGAATCCGTTACCGAGCCCAAGGTTGTTGAAGGTGCTGAAACCATAGCGGCTTCTGAAGCCGAAGCGTCTGCTCACACCGTCGAGACTGAAGCTGATCCTGCTGTTGAAGCTGAAGCTATTACCGCGTCCAAGGCTGTTGAAGGTGTTGAAGCTATAGCAGCCTCTGAGCTTGAGGCATCTGCTGCCACAGCCGAGACTGAAGTTCACCTCGCTATTGAAGCTGAAGCTATTACTGAGCCCAAGGTTGTTGAAGGAGCTGAAGCCATAACAGTTTCTGAACCTGAAGCGTCTGTTGATGCCGTCGAGACTGAAGCTGATCTTGCTGTTGACGGTGAACTCATTGCCGAATCCAGCGTCGTTGAAGATGCCGCTGAAGCCGTGGAGGCTTCTAATTCTGAAGTGTCTGCTGACACAGCTGAAGCTGAGGCTAATCCTGATGTTGAGGGTGAATCCGTTACCGAGCCCAAGGTTGTTGAAGGTGCTGAAACCATAGCAGCTTCTGAACCTGAAGCATCTGCTCACACCGTCGAAACTGAAGCTGATCCTGCTGTTGATGGTGAACTCATTGCCGAATCCGGCGTTGTTGAAGATGCTGCTGAAGCCATGGAGGCTTCTGAACCTGAAGCATCTGCTCACACCGTCGAAACTGAAGCTGTTCCTGCTGTTGATGGTGAACTCATTGCCGAATCCAGCGTTGTTGAAGATGCCGCTGAAGCCATGGAGGCTTCTAATTCTGAAGCACCTGCTGATACGGCTGAGGCTGAGGCCAATTCTGTTGTTGAAGCTGAAGTCAATACTGAGCCCAAGGCTGTTGAAGGTGCTGAAGCCATAGCAGCTTCTGAACCTGAGGCATCTTCTGATGTAGCCGGGATTGAAGCTGATCTTGTTGTTGAGGGTGAATCCATTCCAGAGCCTAAGGCTGTTGAAAGTTCTGAAGCCGTGGCAGTTTCCGAATCTGAAGCATCTGTTGATGCGGTCGAGGGTGAACCCATTTCTGAGCCCAGTGTTGTTGAAGGTCCCAATGAATCTGTACAAGCTTCTAAACTTGCTATTGCTGAGCCCAAAGCCGCTAAAATCTCCAAAACCTTTGAAGCCGCTGTCAATACTGACATTTCTGCCGAGCCTGAGGCTATCGCCAAGGGTTTCGAAAATCGTGCTGCTGCAGAGGCAACTGAGGTTGTCACATTGGCGGATGAAGTCACTACTGAGGCCCGGGGTGTTGAAGCTGCTGAGACTGTGACCGCTGAGGCCCCTGTCCAGGCTTCCATTGAAGAGCCTGTAACCGAAATAACTATTGGAGACTCTATCTCCGAAGAGCCCACCACAATTGAGTCCGTTGTTGAGGATCACACTCAAGAGCACACTCAGGAGTCTGCTGGAGAAGCGATCTCAGAGAAAACCGACATAGGATCAACTGTTGAAGATGACTGCACTATTGATTCCGTTGTGGAAGAAGTTGCTATGGTTGAGACTGCCGCTGGAGGAACCTGCATAGGCCCTACTACTGCTCATTCTTCTTCCAACAAAGAGCCAGCTATGATCGACAAGTCTAGTGAAAAGGATACTGCGACTGAATCTACCACTGAGGAGCCTGTTCTTGTCGAGTCAGCTATTGGTGATCATATCAGCGAGTCAGTAGACCCCCAGCCTGTCGATTTCCAAGAACCTACCAGGGAGCCCATTGGCAACTACACCGACACTGCTGATTTAGTGCTTGTTGAGTCTATCGCTGAAGAGCCTATCCTTGTTGAAGGGCCAGTCGCTGTCGAATCCAAGCCTAACGAATCGATGAGCCAAGAGTCAGCTGTTGAAGGAAATACCACTAGAGACTCTATTACCGAGGAGCCTGTACTTATTAGCACCTCCCATGATGGCGTTTTCGAAGGCACTCTCGAACCATCGCTGGAGGGGCAGGATAGAATTGCTGTTTCTCCAGACTATCGGCGAGAATATGCTGTCGAAGAACCAGTCGTTGTTGAAGGTGCCACTGATAGCTCTCCCGATAAAGCCTTTATTGGTACCCCTACTGAAGAGCCCACTCCAGCGCCAGTTGAGATACCACTTAAGTCTCTTGTCGAAACTCCTGATAATAAGACCATCGCCACCGAAGTAGTTGTTGAAGAGTCCGTCAGCGACGGTCTTGTCATTGTTGAATCGACTACTGAAAGCATTAACAGGGAAGAAGCTCTCATTGAGAAACCTCTTGATAACGATGAACCTGCCATCGAGCTTGCTGACGCTAGCCAAGGGTTTACTCCCGGAGAACCTAGTCAAGGCCAACCTCGAGATTTCAAGCAGGAACACTCCGCTACTGATGGCATGTCACTTGAGAATCCGCATACAAAAGAGCCCATGAGTGATGCTGCTAGAGCCGCAATGGTGGCCAGTGTAGTCAGTGTAGCTTTTGCAACGAAATCTATGCTTTCAGAAAGTCATCCAGGTGGTGGAATCTACGGTGCCTCCCCGCCGCCAACCTCCAACAAAAGGCTTAGCCCCGATCCCGACTATGATGAATTAGCCCATCATGAGCTGCATGAGTCGTTCCTAATAGATGAAACCATCTCTGATGATCCTAGCTCCCTTAAAGACTCGCCCATCTTTGTGGATCACTTTGATGGTCAAGAGGAGCTTGCCGAGTCTTTCTCGGCCATTCTTGACAGCAATGTTCCCAGACAAGGCAATATGCCAGTGCTACAACACCCCCAACCGCAGTACCCCCACCACGACGTGGAAAACAGGCTAGGCGTTTTTCAGTTGGAATCTCCCAACGCTCCGGCCCCCTCTTCCCGGAAGCAACGCTCTGTCGGCCTTCAGAAATCATTTGCCTCAATAATTGATGGCGTCCGCCCTCCGGACCCCAACATGGTGACACCTGATCTTTCTGAAGTTGTCGTTTCATCGCCTCCGCCACCAGCCCCAGCCTCGGAGACCCAGAAACGGCAGCAACAACATGCACTTCGTCGGCAGAAGAAACGCTTGCGTCTTCATAACGAGGAGATGCTTGCGGCCGCCGTTGTGGTGTATGCTACAGCTGAGGCTCTCAGTCCCATCGAAACTACCTTTGCCGGAGCAAGTGCTTTACAGGCAGACCCAAAGCTCCAATGCCCTGCTTCGCCTTGGGCTGAAGGGTTCTCGCCTCAGGCTAATGATGCGGATCATAAAATCTTCAAAATACCCAGGCGGCCTATTTCTAATGCCCGCAATATAACCCATAACGATACTACAGCAGGGCACAAAATCTCCGGCAGTAACAAAGGCAAAGGAGTCGCAAACTTCGCTTCTAATGACTTGGACATGGACTTGGCATACATGGTGGATGGTGTTTCTGATGCTGACATATCTTCTGCAGAATGTGTGACTTTCCTCGAAAAGGGGGAATCTTCTTCCCGCCATCGCTCCAGCCGCCACAGCCGCCGGAGCCATAAGATTTCTTCTTCTCACAGTTCCCGCCCTTCGGGCTCCAGCTCTTCTCGGACTATTCCTCTTTCTATCACTGTTTCTGGCGATGACCTTCCTAGCAGTCGCTCCAATCCCCGTAGCAGCGGCAGCGGTGCAATTCTCACACCTCCCCATACTCGCACGCGGCCTGAAGGCACCCGAACTAATAGCATGCGGTCCCATCGGTCCAACACTTCCGATCCTCGGCCAACTCCGCCTCTCACTCCGCAGCTTCTCCGTTTGGAATCAAACACGCCTCCGTCTCAGCGTGCCACCCGCTCACCCGCCGACCAAAAGGCTCACGAGCAGCGCAAAGAGGCCCGCAGAGCTGCCCGCGAAGCTGCCCTACTAGAGGAACAGAAGCAAGTCGATATAGCCGCTAGTCGCAATAGGCGCAGTCGCTCCACGCGTGAGCGTCACCACCACTCTGACAAAGACGCGGCTATTATTATCCCAGCCGAAACAGAGCGTGAGCGTGAACGTGAGCGCGAGCGCGATAGACCTAGCAGTGGACGCAAGAGCTCTCGTACAACTAGCTCATCAACACCCATGTCATCCGGCGCCATCATGACTCAAGCCTCCGATGCTGTGAATAGCGTTCCCGGGACATCCCAGTCCACGGATATTGGAAAACCTCTAGGCCGCGTCTTGACTGCACCCTCCCACGACCGCGAACGCGAGGATCGCGAGAGACAAAAGGAACTCGAGCGCGAAAAAGAGAAAAGTTATGAGCGTGAGCGCCGCCGCCTACGCCGTCGCCGCGACTACCCTAACGACCGGGAACGAGAGCGCGAAGTCCCTCGACCTCCCCCCACCAACGGTGCCTTAGCAGAAGATAAGGACGGGCTAAAGCGGTCTCGCTCGCTGCATCACCAATCATCCACGCTTCCCTCTGCCACAGCCGGCACAACTGCACGTCGTGCATCTATGGACGTCAGTGGCGGCAGCGCCGCCGTGCATTCGCGTAGCATGCGACACCCCGGCGACCGCGACCTAGCACCTGTCCTGGCACAAAATATGAACATGGAGGTACGGGAGAAGATGGCACGCACCCAGCGCAAGGAAGAGCGCAAGCGGAATAAGGAGGATGGCAGCAAGAAGTCCGGCATCCGCGCTGCCTTCAAGAGGCTGCTTTCTTAGGGGGCTTAAGCCTATGGTCTTGAGGGCAGACTGGGGGATTCCTCTGAGTCTTTTTTTCCTGGGGTGGGTTTGATTATTTGACAGGATGAGTTTTTTTGCTTTGTCGCTGTTCGTTTTGGCTTTTTGTCTTCATTTTGTCTGTTGTTTTTGCTTCATGGCTTTTTGGCTTCTGGGTTTTGTCCCCTGTTCTTTGTTTTGTCCAAGGCTCGTTTCCACGATGTTCTTTTTTTTCTGTTTGTTCTGTTTGGTTTTCTTGTCAAAGACTTATGCCTTGTCTTTTCTGCATCTTTTGCATCTTTTTCAGCTTGATTTTCATCATTCTTTTTTTTGGCTTTTGTTTTTGACTGTTTTGCTGCTCCATGATTCTTTTGTTCAACATGAACAGTGACTTCTAATCCCAGTGGTGACATCCCAAACCTTGACTTGAACTAACCTCTCTAGCATATTGCCCTTGTTCGTTCACTTTCGGAAATGGTCGTTTACTTCTTCTCGTCTCTTGTTTTGCTTCTACACGTCGCCTAACTCTTTGTTTATTCGGTTTCCTAGTGGCATCATCCTTACATAATCATAGTCCTCTTCCTGTCCCCCTAATTGTTCTTAGGCCAAGCCCAGGTCTTTCTCAACCATGCCACGGCAAATTGGGTGGTAGAAGTCTCGGAATCTTTCAAACGTGCTGAGAGCCAGAGGTCTATCAACCGTGTTAAGTGACTTGAACAGCGGGCGCACAAACTTCATACGGCCCACGTGGCCCAGAAGGTTGGCAGTGCTTTGGTAGTACTTTTCGGCCTTGGATTTCAGGGCAATTTGGAAGAAGGCCGATTGCAGTTCAATATTCTCCGAGGCTGTGAGTTGGTAAGTTTCACCCAGTTGGCTAACCCGATCGGGAGACAACGGATTAGCAAAGGTTTGGATCTTTTCGAGCAAAACAAGTTTTTGGTTGCCAGAGAACGAGGCCACGTCTTCAGCAGAAGGCACAAACGACTGCAACACAGGCGGAGTTAGTTAAAAACAAACATCATAAAAACAACATATTACACAGTTCACAATTCAACATACTGCATCCTCCCACTTAGCAGCCAGTTCATAACACCGGTCAGCGTAAGAAGTATCAAAGTCCGGCTTGGGCGGCAAGCCAGGAGAGTAAAATCGGGCGTCCCAGTCAATAGTGGAAATCTTTTTGGAAATCTCTTCGTCCTTGAGACCGTCGAAGAACTCGATAAAAGTAGCCTTGAATTCGAATGAGTCCAGTGACTTGGTCGCCCATTTGTTAAAATAGTACGGGATGAACTTGTCAAAGGCATCAAGGCCAACCAGCTTCTCGAGGTAGTACAAGAAATGGAAGCCCTTCTCGTAGGGCACTGTACTGAAGGCATCATCGGGGTCAATGTTCTTGTGATCAATCACGAGTTTAGTAAACTCGTGATCAGCACCGTAGCTGTTAACTGCGTCTTCGAGGGCTTTCCAACCAATTATGGCAGAGAAGTCACGCTCAGGCTCGCCGTGGATGGCAGCCACGATCCGGCGTTCTAGATACATAGTCCAGCCTTCATTCAGCCAGCTACAGATATGATTGCTTAGTATATACTCTTGCGATCTCGCCGCATCCGTAAGATTTCACTTACAAGTGCTCCCAACTGCAGCTTGTCACCAAGTTTCCACTCCAGCTATGGGCCAACTCATGAGCAATAACGTCGATATTCTGGCGATCGCCGCTGATGATAGTGGGAGTAGCAAAAGTGTAAATAGGGTTTTCCATTCCTGTAAAGAAATTAGCCGTCTGGACCTGTCTGAAACTCGAGAAAGACAATGCCTACCGCCATAAGGGAAGCTAGGAGGCAGCACTAGAACATTGTACTCCCCCCACTGGTAGGGGAACACAATCTTCTCAGCGATTTCCATAAACTTTTCCATGTCATTTTCCAGCTCCCACTTAGACTTGGCAAGTTCCTCTGGGCCAGTGATGACTGCGCTACGAGGGCCGATAGGCGCCGACTTGATGTCTCCCGATGCAAGCGCAAACAAGTACGAAGGGATCGGCACCGGCTGCTCAAAACTGTACAATTTCAAGTTTGTTCCCTTAACCTCCTCAGACCCACGGGAAATACCACTGGCTACGACAGGGAGGGGGCTCTTGATCTTGAACAGATACGGAGACTTGACATCAGGAGTATCTTGGCACGGGAACAGCGATCGGGCATGGATAGCCTGACACTGCGAGAACATGTACGGGTGCTTCTTGTTCGACGTCTGCTCAGGCGTCAGCCACTGCAGCGCCGTGCACTTGTCAGTAGTAGCCAGGTCAATTTGCAGTTTAACCTTCTCGCCCTTGGCTGTAGGCGGAGCTGGAATATGCAGCGGTGCACCATATGGCTCAACACGGTCCCTGAGATCAAATGCCACGGGCTTATTGGCCATGCTGACGGTGTTGATAGCCACAAAGCTAGAGTCCAAGATGATCTCACTGCTTGCGGAATCTGTCAAGGACTCGAACTCGTACGACACAGTGCCAACGAGGCGCTTGCTATCAAAGTCAATGGCAACATCGACAGTAGTGTGACGAGTGCGCCAGGCGCTATAGTTGGACAGAGTATTAGGATCACGTTGAGGAGTCATTGTGAATGAGCGAGACTGGAGGACCGAGGCTGATGCTGAGATGGATAAAAATGGTGATTTGGCAGTAGTTCCGAGAATACGAGAGCCGGCTTGGCGGATGAAGCTTCCCAACATTTGCGTGTAGGGAAGAATTTCAGGAGAATAAGGGCAAGAATTGAGAAAGGTGGGCAATGTACTGGGTTAGGCAAGGCTATATAGAGTCATTGGCCATTACAAGTAGCCTTCCTAGTGTGATGCAAGGCTGAGACTTTAGGTGTTCCTCTCCACATACTGCAGATTCCTGTTTTAGTCTGGTGATCCCCGCTGGAGTGTTAAGCCAGACAGATCAAGCCGAACGCCACAAATGCGTAATTGTGGCTATTTTGGTTAGGGTTTAGATTCCAAGGGTTATGATTGTGGCCTCTTTTGTGTGCGACAAGTTCGTCAAGCCAGCAATAGTTATGATTTCGTTGGAAAGTCAGCAAAAGCTGCAAGATCCCGATCGGGGCGTAAATCAACTGCGGGCTAAACAGTAGCTTGTCGGTTTCGCAGAAGCCGCCATTTGCAGGAGCTGACATCCTGGTGTTGCTGTTGTCGTTGTGATATCAAAAGCGTCTCTAAGCTGATTAACGACAAGTGCATCGGATGACAGCATGAAGCAGTAACTCAAAACCTCTTGTTTCCGCGTCTCGCTTTCCCTGCAATTGGCTATTGGCGTTGCTGATAAATGCAGCCTTCGATTCCTTGTCCTGCCTCTCGCCTGAATGTAACATCGACTTGCTGTGGGTTGCCCCTGGCATCATCCCGGGGTCGGATGTCTCGTCCTGATGGTTGGTACAATGGGCTTAGTTGTCTTCGGCTTCTTTAGCTTTCTCTTTTGCTCTTGGAGGGAGAAATGGAGTCAAGCTACAGACAAAGACACAACTATTGCGGCAAATAAAAACTAGCTAGTCGCTTGCGGGTACAAAGAAAGATTGTCGTGGCCTTCGAGCCCCAGCCCTTTCGGCTTTGTAGGCTATGGGCTGAGGAAAAGCGCCTTGAGCCTGAGCTTGACTTTGGCTTAGTTCATGTGCTGGATTGGGGGAGATGGAAGTGAGCAGAATATTCAAAAGCCCCTCGCCGATGACACGCATACATGGGCACAGTATAGTATCAAGTGTATTTTTGGTAGGGTGGCATTGGATTGTGTAGCGGCCAGAACACGGGCAGGGAGATTAGCAGATCAACAGATCTCTGCATCATTAATTCTCGGCCCTTGGGAGAGAACATTTAGAGGGGAAAATAGCTCAGGGGGCCCAGTCGCTGGAGGGGAGAGAAGGGCCTTAGAGAGATTAGATAGTCGGCCGTTTTGGACCGACCGAGCTCCGCCTCCTTGCCTATGATTGTCCTTGTGGTTCCAGTGCAAATAGTAGAAAAAATACAGGACATTTAAATCTGACAGCGACGGCACCTAGCCTGGTAGTTCGTATCGCACAGCAGATAGCCCAAACTAAACCTGAGGAGGTAATACGTACCTAGCGCTAACGAAATAGAGATGCCGCGCCCTCTAGTGCTGAGATTCGTAAAGGGCGTTAAAAGTTTCCTTCCCTTCCCTTGCTTGTTCCTGAGAGGATGGGATGGTTGGCTGGTTGGAGAGAAGATGGAATACGAGAAAAGAGAGATGAAGCGAAGACAAGGAGAGGATAGCTTCTCTATTACAAACGCTGAATTCCCTTTCTTTCGCGCTTCAACCGTAAACCGCCAACCACTTGGATCTTGCGTCATATGGTTACCGGCAAAGACTAAGCGGTGCATGCGTATGTAGCGTATAATGGCGTACAGACAAGCCCTATTGTTGCAGTGCGAAGTGGTGCACGCAGTGCAGTACAACAATAGCAGGCGCGGGCTTGCCTTGCCATGTCAATGTCGGCCATGCTATGATATTCGTGATGAGATTATTTTTGTTCCTGGCCTAGGCTCACTTGATGGCCTCTGCTTTCTGTTCTCGCCTTGGCACTCGGCTTGGGTAATGCTGTGAATTGTTTTCTTTGCTTGGTGCTTTGCTCGCCTGCTATTTTCACAGTGTCTTGTCCAGCAAGTCTCAGCCTCGACAGCTGTACCCCCCCCCCCTCTTCTTTTAGTGCTCTTAGTGGCTAGAGTTGACGGTCAGGCGCTCTGCTTGTGTTTTTTTAGGGGCTAGCTGGAGAACTTTCATGCGTTCGCCTTGTTGTCTCAAATCCTTCGTACCTTTTTCTCCTTTGTGTCGTCCGCTCCTTCGTTCTGCTAGCTTGTACTAGTACCTACTTTGGGCCTCTTTTCGCATGCTAGGCCTGTACTTGTACATCAGTTTCGTGGTACCTTTTTTCCTTTCCCTCTTTCCCTCTGTCCCTTCTGCCTTCTAACCACCTTCCTTTGTAGCTTTTCAGGATCCACCACTAATAAATCTTGGGCTAAACTTAAGCTTGAAGTCTTTTTTTCTAGGGTAAACACGAGAAAGTCCTGCTCAGCCAATCAAATCGCAGCACGGTCTGTCCTTCCGCAACACTGTGGATCTCCTTTGGAAACTATCGTATTAAAGCTTTCCTTTTATTTATTTCCTTTTTTCTTTGCTTTTAACTCCAGACTCCTGGAATCCTCACGAGGCTTTCTTTTTATCCTCCTTCATCGTTGCTTGTCGCCGCGATTTCTATTTGTTTCTTTTTCTTCTTACTCTCTTTTCATACTCTGGCTTTCGTTCGTTTTTATACTGCCACCAACTATTCCCTCCCGCTCTCTTAATCACGTCCGTCCATCTATATTGTCAATTGTCTGCCCCCAAGACGCTACACCCCCCGTCATTGTCTCATCCTCTCTTTAGTCCGCCTTTGCCGACATTCAAGAACAACAATATCAGCATTGCTCACCTCCATGCCCATTGCTTGACTCCTATCCAACTAGTCAAACCTAAACCTGCCTTCCTATCTGCTCCATTCTCAACACAATCCCTAGCTTTGAGGTACGCGATCGAAGAAAAGAGACGGCGACAATATCAACTTTCTTGTGGCGCGAGCAACAGCACAACCTAAGTTCAGCTCTCCTTGCTTTGCTTTGGCTCAGAGATCCTTCATCATCCATCGTTGCCCCTGCTATACTGGCCCAAAAATCCATCCCGAGCGCCATAACAGCCGCTAAATACAAACAACTCTATTGCGCTTCGTATCCCGTGGATTCTTTCTCTCTTTATTTACTCGTTCTTCTCTCCGCCGCTACCGATTGAAGGTTGATAGCTTTCTTGCTGCTCGCTCTATCCGAACTCCGCCGCCCAAACTTGCGCTGTCACAAAGCTGCTCATTCTCCAGATAGTCTGCCAGAACACAACTCAGCCGACCAGTATTTCCTCGGGAATCCCTTGATTCACACTCACTTAAGCTGAAAACCCACAACCTGCTTCACACGTCATCATCATGGGTATGTTTGCTCACATCCACAAGTATATCCAATAATATAATGTCCACCGCAACGTCAACTTGAACAATTCTTAACCCACGGACGCTCTCCTTGTGCCTTTGTCTTCATGTGCTACGCCTACTGACACTCGCCTCACAACTAACAGCCGTTACCACACTTATTCCCTTTGAAATCTTCCCAACCTGCGTTTATGACTGCGGTGCCCTCTACGATGCCAACGGTGGTTGTGTGCCTCCCGGATTTAGAGAAGCTTCGCCCGATATTTATACCGCCTGCTTTTGCGCCGATCCCCGTGTAAAGAAGTTTTCGTCCCAATCTACCGGTGTTTGCGATAATGCTTGTATCGGCACACCTGAAGGCCTGGCTAGTGTTCAAACTTGGTTCATGTCCGCTTGTGGCGTGACATCCGTACCTACAACGTCAACCACCACAGCATCAACATTGACGGGGACCGAAGGCTTTGTATCTGACAAGCCCAAAAAGGTTTACGATTCATGGTATGCATATTCTCCACCCACACACCTACTCGTAAAATGGACTACCATGCTAACTCTATTCTAGGATCGATGGACACTGGAAATGGGTCGCTGCAATTGTTTCTATCTTCATATTGATAGTTGGTTGCTGGATCGGTGCGTGTATATGGCGTCGTGCCTATCTTCGCAAGAAGGACCGCATGTATGAACTTGGCAAAGGAATTCCCACCAACTCTTCGACAAACTTCCCTGTAGCTGATTCTAACCAAGTGGGCGTCGCACAAAGCTCAAATCTCGAAAAGATCAGAAAGTGGACTGGCCGGGCATAAGGCGTGGTGTTGCTGACTACACCCACATTTTGAGCCTTGCATTGGCATTGTGCATTTCCATTTCTTGTTTATGCTTGGTGTCTACCTTCTTTTTTCTTTTCTGTTCATGGTCTTTTTTTTATTTGGGAACTGGAGTTTGGAGCTTCTGATCTATGCTTTTTTGGGGGTGGAGGGGTCTCCATGATCGGAATTTTCTTGGTTTCTTGTGTCTGTTTTTTTTGGGGTTTCTCGTCAGTCCGGCCGCGAGTATCGTGTCCTAAGGAGCTTTTATTTACCCACTCCGGTGACAAATGAAACTTAACCTCCCAGCTTTTTGTTTCTGCTATCATCCATACATTGCCGTCAACTTTCTTCGTCTGGATCCGCCTTGGCTTGGCGATTATACATTCTTTTTCTCTCACCATTCTATACCATTCTATACAATACTGCTTTACTACTACCTTTGAAATAAATAAAACAGCCGCATAGTTGCCCTCAACCTTTCTAGCTACAATGATGAGCCTCTTAGATCTTTGGAGACTACGGTACAAATAATGAGATGAGCATATTATCTAACCGAGCAGAGTCTCGATTATTTTTGTCGTGTATTGATTTCTATCATGTCACCTATCCATCCTCCTCGGCATTACTTTCTGTGGATGGGAATCGATAGGTCGTGACTATGATGCTCCATAGCGGCATCCATGTAGAGATCAATCAGGCAGCTAGCAGACCATGCTTGAGTCGGGCACTGCAAACACGGACGAGGAAGAGAGGCTCAGTTAGTATATGTATATTAACAATGCGAACAGAAACAAAGGACATTCCAAAAAACTTACCGAGTCACCACAAAATTCGCCATTCTTTTGGGTTAGTTCTGCTAGGCCCGCCCACGGGCTTTCTCGAATCATCTTCTTGCAACCTATCAGGCGCTGCGTAATTTGTTGGAACGATTCGGTGCGCGCTGTTGCACCACCACCACGTCGCATTAAGTCGAACTTGAGCAAAGCACGCAGGAAGAATCCCGTAGGCCATAGCCACTCGGGGCCCTGGTGGTAGTTGCGGCCCTTTGCTGTGGCAAAGTCCGTGCTATCCTCGCTATTGATGTAGTATGGTCGGTAGTTGAGGTCAGTCGGGTCAAGGGTCGCCATTCCGGTTGGGCCACGAAGAACAGATTCAGCGACAAATAGCGCACTGAGTGCGTGTGCTGGCTCAAACAAGTCGGGTGCTACACACATGGCAATAGGGAAGTTAGGACGAAGTTGGTAATCCTCGTATTCCTTGCCGGAGCGATATAAATCTTTGTAGATGCCACGGCGGTTAATCATGGAGGGGTTAACGTCGTATTTGGAATCATCAACGCTGTCCTTAGGCACAAAGTAGCAGCGCTCAAAGTTAGTCTTAACCAACGCAGCCCAGTCGGTGAAGGAGATTTCCGAGCCATCGGCCTTTTCGACACCGGGCTTAGCAAACTTTCCAGCTGCATTCAGTTCAGACACCCACTTCAGCGTACTATATAACATACCCGTGATTTCAACGGCTGCTCCATCACGGGGAGTGCCCGGGACACCCTTGGAACGAGCTTTAACGCTCTCACCCATCTTATCCATCCAGGTACCGCAATTGTGTTGGTTACCACCAAAGATGAACCCATTTTCCCAATCCACTTTGATGTCGATGTTGAATCCCTCGTCGCTCATCTGCGAATCAATGGCAGGACCGGCATTTGCCTCTCGGAATGATATTCCAGTGGCATGTCTCTGCAGAGCCTCTTGGATGATTTCTGCAATAGTGCTTTCATTTGAGTAGGCGCGGCTATCGTCGACCGCGAACCAAGCATCATCGTATGGGAGGAAACGACGCTTAACTTTTTCGTCAAGGATGCTAATACCATCGGGGACAATCTTGGTGTACTCCTGGATACACTGCAGGAAGAACCAGATTGAGTCGCGAGCATTGTAACGTGGGTTTCCACCACTGCCCAACAAGTTGGGAATCATGCCGTGCTTCATAACACTTCCAAAAGCCTTGATATGCTCTTTGGCCTCGTCAAATCGGCCCGTGCCCAGGTACAATCCGCGCAGAGAAATCATGACATCGCGACCCCAGCATCGAGCCCATTCTACAGCAAAGTGAGGTAGACCTGCAGCTAGGGAAGGAACTTGAGTCTTCGGATACAACGAGGCAGAAGGAACAATTCCAGTCTGTTGAACGCTGACCATGGCTAGGCTTTGCATAAACCACTGACCCTCCTGGACACCAGGCGACATCAAGCTCATGGCACGATCCCAAGAGGCACGGTAAGCAGTGCGAATGACCAGTGCAAAGTATCGGGGAATCAAAAAATTGGGGATATCACGAAGGGCATCAAACCGCTCTTTCAACCACTTGGCCGGCTTAGCAAGACGTTCGCAGCCAGGAGTCTTTGAGCGACGTTCAAGACGACCAATGGTGCTGTCCAGAGCCCACAGGCCATCTCTCAGGTTTTGGCAAAGAGGATGTGCAAGGTTATTGTCACGCACAATTCCTTCAATGAGACTCCACCAACCCTGCAGGCCAGCGTAGGTTGTTTTTCCATAGCCTGGGATGTCGTAGTTACCATCTTGACCGTTGCTAGTTGAACGTTCCTCGGCTTCACAACGGTAGAGGACGAAGTTGAGATCAACTAAATCAAGCCCATTAAAGGCACCGGCAGCTTCACTGGTAACATAGGTGTCTAAGCCAGCTGAGTGCTCTACTGATGGGATCCAAGTTTCAAACAAAGCAATACTGCCCGGAGGGAATTTATCATGAATAGTGATGAAGGTATCATTGCCAACGCCCTCAAGCTTAACGCTAGATAGATCAACAACTTGGCTAGGTAGACCATTTAAGTAGGTCTTGTCATTTAGGACTTGGGCCAAGGCCTCTTCACTGGTATCGACTTCAAGCATCCAGCTTCCTAGATGCTTGGCCTTAGTTCCGGTCAAGTGGACGGGGTTGAAGGCACCGTTGCCGTTTCCGTAGCCAGGGAAAGCAGTATGTGCAATGAGGAAGTACCCCTTGCGAGACTTAGGATGGACTCTGTGTACGGTAACGTACTGATCCTCATGATGCACATGGGTCTCATCGTAGCCGTCTTTGCCCATAAGAGTATGAATCTGGTTCAAGAGTTTTTTGACGCCGGCAATTCCGTTCTTACCAGCCCCAATCTCCACAGATGGAGAGGAAGAGGCTTCCGAGACATAGAGTCTAGTTTCGCCAACTAGATCGATAATCTTGGGATAGATTTCGTCGTAGCCCATCACACTACCCGAAGCACTGGCGCACATACTTACCAGTGCTGCATTGGGTAGAGTGTCACGAGCATCTCTCTTTTGGAAAGGAGTTTCGTTGTCATGGGTACAATCCATGAATAAGGCTTGGACAGGGACTGGTTTGATGTTGCGAATCAGCTCACGAGATTTCGTGGTCGAGTTATTCCGGATGTGTTCACTAGTAGATTCAGTGCTCTTGGCGCCATCTGCAGTCTTGGCATCAGTGCGAGTAATTTCATCTCTTTCAAAGCTGCCAATCGGGCGCCCGCCATGTCTGTGAACCAAGCGACTTAGTTCGCCCGTGCTCCAAGCCTGCATAGCCTCACGAATAAGAGAGCTTAAGCCTAGGCGTTTGACAAATACATAGTCAGTTTCCTCGGAGCCAGAGAACAGCTCGGCCACCACATACACATTAGGGCGGATGCGACGAGCCTCATCCAAGATGTGCTCAGCAACATGAATAGGAGTAGAATGACAGTTGTCAATTCGAAGACCCGCAAAGTACTTGGTCAGAAGTCTGACGTATTTAGTCATCCGGTCCCATAGATACGGGCTATCCTCGGGACTTGAGCCGTAACGTAACTTGACACAATCACCCCACACAATAACTTCTCTTCGTAGGTAGGCCCTAGAATTAGGGCCGGCATTGTCAATGAGTGCATTTCCGCCCCAGACCCAGCCGTTGTTGGCTAACGCTAGGTCATCCTCACTGTGCTGGGCAGTTGTTTCGTTCTTCGGAAGACGCGTGAAGTAGGTCTCAATGAGTGGGTTTTCGGCAGTGATTTCTCCTAGCTTGGGGCCATTCTCTTCGAGACGCATGTACTTGATGCGGCTGAATAGTTGCTGAAGGATGTCTGCGACTTCTGCATCATATTCTTTGTAAAATGGGAGGTTGACTGCATCCAAAATAGTAGATATCTTGGTCTTTGCGGCGCCTTCATCGGCGCCGTTGGTTGAGTCGCTCTCAAACCTACCAAAGTGCAAAGCCAAAAGCCCACCCGAAATCTCGGGGTCAATGTGACGTCTGAAGCGAGACCCCATGCGGTCATTACCAGACAACCCATTGTCAGTGAGATACTTGGCCTGCTCTTTAAGCGGCTTTTTAATTATCTCAACGTCCTTTTCTTCCGGGAAGCTATACTTTTCACTTTTCCAAGCAGCGACAGCAGCAGTAGCATTTGCTTCAATGTCTAGCGTATAAAATTCCCAAAGACGCATATCAAAGATAACGTCAGTCTTGATGGCGTCCATGATCTTCAAGAGGTCTTTTTCATCATTGAGGACAGTTGGGAGCGCCTTTTCTGTGAGCTTGCTGCTGAGCTGGAGGAGTTTAGTATCAAGGATATACGCAGACTCCAGCCAAGGGGCGGTGTTAAGGTTGTATCCGGCTTCAGGATGTTCTTCAAGCCATTTACTGTTATGGGCAGTATGGTTCAGAACTACGTCTGTCAGACTTAATAAGCCGTAGTTCTTTTCCAGGTCATCGACAAGTTTTGCAATATCGGATTCGCCATTAGGGAAGAATTGAGAGTCCCAGGCTAGCTGATCAAATAAGCTATAGGGTGAGTTGGAAGAGCCGCGAACTTGAAGTGGGGTAAAATGCACCATATTGTAACCTCTCTCGGAGATTCCATGGAAATGCGAGCTCCAGTCTTTCGGGTATTTGCCCATAAACTTGGAGAGAACAGTAAAGACAGACAGGCCATCGAGGGGAAGGGAAGAGCTATTGATGGTGAGGTATGGGGCTACATCGATATAAAAGAGGTCCGTCTTGTGTGTAGCGACTTCGGGCTCAGAAGTATCATTAAACTCGAGGACTTCGGCTAGAGGGGGCAGCCCGGCATATGTGATGTAGTAGGCGTACGCGCCAGCATGAGGGATGGTGATGTCAATTTCAATGTTCCGAGAAAAGTTGGGCACTAGCCTAGGAGAAGTTAGTAAACGCCCCCATTGGGCTTTAGATTAAAATGACTTACTTGAACTCGCGAAACTTGTCTCGTCTGAAGTCTTCGCCATTTTCAGGAATGTTCACCCACAGACTGCCGTGACGACATACGGATGAAGTACCTTCAAGGGAGAAACGGACAACAAAAGGCTCAGGAGAGCGAGGAGCAAGGTATACGTATTGGCCCGCGATATCCGGCGATCCATCATCGTTGAGTGGCAGCAAATAAATCTCACTAGAGCAAATAGCGGAGGGTGTCATGGTGGAAGCAAATGGACGCTCAATCCAAGCCCAGATCTAAGCCAAGGTTGAGGTCAGGGTCGAGTCGAGACCTGAGAAAAATATCGAGAGAAGAACGATCAAATAAAAAGATAGCTGGGCTTGGCGAGATGTGGTGTGAGACTGAGGCAAGGAAAGCAGCAGAGTAAACAAGGCGATTATGTGGTCTGAAGATAACAGCGATTGTGGCAACAATTGCGCGACATCAAGGTTTAAGCTCCAAAGCTACAGAAGCTAGCGTCAGCTATATATATGCAAATAGACGTGGAATGAGAAGCTCTGGGAAACCACGGATTGGGAGTGCAAAAGACCACAACACTGATAAATAAGAGTTTTTGTAGTAGATAGAAACGAAAAGTTCAATTTGAGCCAATATTAAAAGAACTTCAGCGGCGTTTGACTGAAAAGGATAAAGAATGTGTGGAAGGCGCAAACGGATGCACCTTCCTTCCCTTTTGCTTCCCTTTTGTCATAAAGCAACATAACGAGAAATGAAATATTACGGGTGAGGCCTAATAAGGCAGCTAGCTATTCTCCCACTTGCTTTGAGGACACTTTGACATACAACAGCGGCTGGTCTCGATGGCACTACGCCTTTGTTTCCCTTGCCTGATTTAGCGGCTAGATTCATTGTCTTCTGGTTCATCGCACTTTCCCGTCCATCTGCAGCCTACTGTACCCGTAACCAAGTTTCTATGTTAAGGCGCGCACAGTATTGCTACATGCGATAGGAGGGATATTATGGATGGATACATGACTGACTAAATGAGCAACAAGCCTACTTGCCGTAGTAAATTGCGGTGCAAATTGCACTGACTTTACATCCTTTATTCATCATTGAGGTTGATGTATGGGTTGTATGGGTTTCCCTATATTACATGCATGTGCGCACTTACTTACATGGCCTCTTGCATATTGAATTGTGGCTCCCATGCCCCTCCCCCGCTTTGAAGCCCAAATCCAAGACATGCCCAACTCCATCCATATTGTGAATGGGGAAGGCAAGTTTCTCAGTTTCAGTCCGACATAGAAAGAGAAAGTAACCTAACCCTAGAAGAGAACTCCTTGCCTAACCCTTTTTCGCGCATACCTGCAAATAAGGTTCTAGACCTCAATCGGTAACAGGCATTCCTCATTAGGGTTAGGGTATCACAACCCTCCACACCAACAGTAGCTTACTATATTATATTCAATATACAAGCTTGGGTAGAAGGGGATAATAAGGTCATTCACTCTATATCTACTACGCATAAACTCAAAAGTGAGAGCTAACTCGCGCTAGATGCACCAGTGCACTGCAAGGCACAGAAGAAAACGGGCACTCTGCACGATGCTTGAATGGGGTAAGATGTAAAAAGCTCGCCCTGTTTGTAGACACTAGATAAGGTGTCAACTCATCATGTGACTAACCCTTTTTCGTTTTGGGGGCTGGTTCATAGACTTTGTTGGGACAAGGAGTTCTGCTATCGGGAGGACTCGCTCATGCATGCTTGGTTCAACATTAGGAACTAGGACGGACGGATCGGGTTTGTGGACCATTGCACACTCAGCTAGAGTGTTCGCACCGAAGGAAACACTAAAAACAGCTGAAGATAGGCCCCAATTTGGGCTTTTTTCGTCTTGTTATCACCAACTTCGGGGTGGATATTGTTGGAGGGCTACCTAACGTTGATTTCTTGTTCATCTCTTTATCCCCTTTTTTAGTGTATCTGACTGCAACTAGTCACTTTGCTTTCCTAGATGATTCTGAGCAGCAGCAATTTTTGGGGAGAGAAAAGCGACTTCAAGCTCGGGCCAACCGATAGGATAGGGTAACCCCCTAACTCAGCAAGCTAGCCAACACCATGGTTACTACTACCACCACTGACACATGGCCTTGGCGCTTGAATCCGTGGCATTGGGTAAAAAATTAGTGCCAACGCAGAACATCATAGGATGCCATGCATGTGTGTGTTGTGTAAGTCATGTCATATATGTTGTGAGTGATGGACAGATCTGATGTATTCAATTTTTCCTTGATGAGATGACATGTCGTCTAAAAGGTATCGTGGCCCAAACAAACAAACAAACAAACAAGCAGCCATAATTTTTTCTCCCTCAACCATCATAGCGTGCAAAAGAAAAGCAAATGGAAAACAAAAAGAAAAAAACGCCAAGTTCGTATGATGATAAAAACAAAAAGCGCATCCCAAACAGGCCTGTTCTCTTTCCCTGAGACGACCGTGATGCCAAACCTGTTGGCTACTTAACGGAGCAAAAAGACCTGAAAAAAAGATGAAATCAAGCAAAACTTGGGAGACAATAAAGCAGAGCAGGTAGAACAAGACTTTTAGTTGTCTGAGATTAGGTCGGGGATCTCGTCGACACTGTGCTTGCCCTCAAGGATGCCAGCAATAGCGGTGAACAAGGGGTACTCGGCTTCAAGGCCACGGGTCTTGAGGAATGAATGAACTTCCATGGCAGTCGAAGTGCCCTGAAGCATCTGGCCATTGAGCTCGCGCGCCTCAACTTCCTTGACGGTCAGGCCCTCCTGAACAGCCATCTTGGCACAGCGGTAGTTGCGGCCACCACAGCAGGAGGTGATCAGATCAGCAACACCAGCGGACTCGTCGGTGAAGGTGGCACGGTCCGCAGTAGAGAAGAAAGCCTCACCAAACTTGACCATTTCCAGAAGACCAACGCGCATGATGGCTGCCTTGGCATTGTCGCCCCAGCCCCGACCTTCAACAAAGCCAGCAGCCAGAGCAACAACGTTCTTCAGGGCGCCGCTCAGCGACACACCAGCAACATCCGAGACAGTGCGGACGTGAAAGTAGGAGCGGTGGAACAGCTTCTTGAAGGTGGTCTGGTCAATTGGAGCGTACTCAGCTGGAATGGGGGTCAGAGTGACGGTAGACTTCTTGCCGCTAGCATCCCTGTGGGAAAGATCATCGTCTTCGGACTCGCTCGACTCAGCGCTAGAAAGAGAATCCAGAGGTGGAGGAGCATAGGCGATAGTGGTTTCAGACCACTTCTCCTGGGCGATCTCCGAGGCAAGGTTGGCGCCGCTCAGAGCACCACAGTAGATGTTCAGGCCCTTGCCAATAGACTCTGAAAACAGGTGGATGCCGTCGTCAGTGACGTTGACGCCCTTGATGCAGCTGATGCCACGGGCAAAGGGCAGAATGTGGCCGGTCAGGTCGCGGCAGGCCTTGTCGATGAACTGATGGGGAAGGTTGAAAATGAGAATAGTGGAATCCTTGACAGCATCCTGCACTGAAGGGTTGGCAATGAGGTTGACAGGCAGCTTGATGCCGGGGAGGTACTTGACGTTCTCGTGGTGTGTGTTGATAATAGAAGTGAGCTTCTGAGGAGTTTCGCCAACTTCCTTGTTGTAGTAGGGGCTGGTAGAGGGAATGCTGACGTTCTCTTCGTACACCCACATCTGGACCTCCTTTTCAAAGAGATCAGGCTGTTCGGCGCAGTTTTCGGCAACGATCTTGGCGATAGTGCATCCCCTGTAGTCAAAGATAGATAACAGTGATTAGTATTGGCATCTACGGGAAGTTGGGAACACTAGATTAGGAGGAAAAGAGAAGATACATGGCATAGTTTTACTTACCAGTTACCGGAGCCAACAACAGTGACCTTGTGCTTTTTCTGGACGAGGCTGGCGGTAGTCATGATGGGCAAATACGTAGGTGTAGTACAACGGTAGTAATGTTTGGAAAGGGTTGGGGATAACACAGTGATGGGGTGTTTGAAGAGAGGGGGATATCTAATAGATAGGCTAGGGACGGGATATCTGAGTATGGCAGAGGCAAGGCAAAGAGGAGAGGTGACTGGAAAAATAGGCATGTATTTGGAATAGACGAGTGGGAAATTCAAACTGGAAGAGGGCGGAAGAGCGTCTTTATGTGATGTTGAGCAACTGCGGTAAGATTGAGAAGTTGGCTTCGGTTCTAGCTGACTTTGGCTGTCTTCGGTTTGTGTTGGCTGGGGTGCTGCGTTTTGTTCCTCTGTACTTTACATACCCCCCTGGCTCTCGGAAAAATTGTCGCGTGGCGGTAGCGATGGATATGAGTGGCGCAGAGGTTACCATTAACACGTGACTACGATGTATCCTAACCCTACGTCACGTGGCACACGCATACTATATATTCTATGATAGAACTGACCGC